>CAMOHE010049626.1:157883-213025 GCA_946598075.1 Artocarpus hirsutus | reverse complement strand
CCCCCCCCCCCCCCCCCCCCCCCCCCCCCCCCCCCCCCCCCCCCCCCCCCCCCCCCCCCCCCCCCCCCCCCCCCCCCCCCCCCCCCCCCCCCCCCCCCCCCCCCCCCCCCCCCCCCCCCCCCCCCCCCCCCCCCCCCCCCCCCCCCCCCCCCCCCCCCCCCCCCCCCCCCCCCCCCCCCCCCCCCCCCCCCCATCGAAGAAGAGTTCGTTGCTTGGACTTGCGACTAGTAGAAGACTTGGGTTGGTTGTAGTACGGATAATTCAAGGCATGTGTAACTTTAACTTTCTCTTTTTCTTTAGACTGTGGTTGTAAATTTAATATTGTCTGTATCATATATGTGTACAAGTTGTGGGTCAGTGGACCCATTCTCGTTTCCTTTTATTTCTTTATTATTTCCTTATTATTTACTTTGTTATCCATATTTGTTTAATCATTATAAATGCTTGTTTTAAAAAGGTTTTAAATTATCACATTTTTTTATAACTAATCAATTACTTTAACCTATGTTTAATTAAAATTTTCTATTTAATTAATTTAATTAACTTATCACGTCATCTCCTGTACCCCGGGGCATGACAATTACTCATAAGCAAATAAGCAATTTTATTCAAACATCATAGAGTCTTACTCCAGTTCTCATGTGGGATTATCACATTTTCCAACTATTTCCCAAATTCATTGGACACACTTTGGGTTATAAAATTTCATTCAACTATTAATCATTTTAAGCATCAATATACGGTTTTGAAAATCTCACATAAGAGAACACTGACCCACTTTGATCTTCTACAAAATCCAAGTAGGACCAACTCAAAGTGAAGCCTCAAAATTGCCACTCAACCTGGTTTATAAACCATGTTTTTCCAACATAGACGTATTGGCCCCGTTTGCTTTTGCTCTTAGAATTTTTGGATATATTTTCACATGTTTTTTGAGGCAAAACTTTTAAAAACACTCTCAGTACAATTCCCAAAAATTCTCATTTTCTAAAACAAAAACATTTTCACCTATTTTAAAAATAATACCAAATAGCCCTATTATTTTTTTTATATAGAATTGATGAGTTTTTAGTTTAATTTAAGACTAGACATTTTCCTTATGGGTTAATATAAATGTCTTTCGCTCCAAATAAATTAGTTAGGTGTTAAAATCTCATATATTGTGTCATTAAAATGGCTGCTCCAAAACATAAAAAAAAGGAAGGAAACTAGAGAATCAATCGTAATTCAATTGGATTCATTAACCGTTTAACGAAACTGATAAATTTATTCTTCTCATATGCGTAACAAATGTTATTCTGTCCAAAGATAATATGTTTTAAAATTCAAGAGGTGAATCTGAAGAAATGTTATTGTTCTAGGGATATAACATGTATATTTTAAAGGTTGGAAACATATTGACTAATATAGTTCGAGAAAAATTCGTCAAATTTATTCCTTATTTTTTTCCTTATAATACAAGAATAAAATTTGATTTTTTAGATTTTTTGAACAAGTCATAGGAAAGTTTTTGTGGACTTTTCAAAAAAAAAAAAGAAAAAAGAAAATGTAAGGTCTGTTTGTTAAGTTGGTTCAATCAACTTTTTAATTAGAAAGAGTGTAAAGTTTTCACATACTACAATAAAAAAAAATTGCTATAATGTATATATTTTTTAACCAATAATTCTAACTAATTTGTCAAATACCTGCATCATAAGGTTGAGCACCACTTAAGACCATTATGGTAGGACGAGTATTGCTACAAGGTGATAGGTCTAGAGTTGTTCCAGTCCTCGTGAAAGTTGGTACAAAAATTTAGGATTAATGTCAAAATCTTCCTCCAAAATTTAAGTGTTGTAACAATATGCCTCCTAAAACTTTTGAAGGTATCATTCGTTATTTTTGAACTTTAAAATTATTGTACATGAACTCCCGTTAAAATTCTCAACGGAGTGAGGCATAGAAGTTGACAGCCAAAATAAATAAAGGCGATTTGACTAAATTACCCATTAAAACAAAAGGGAGAAATCAGAGTTCTCCGTCTTCTTCCCCAAATCGCCATGGTAAAGCCCTCGAGTCTGGAAGGTCCTCCGATGGCGTCAAGCAACTCCACGTGAAATAGGGACGTTTATGATGAAAGAATAAATTATGATAGTGAAGAAATTCCAATTTTAGAGAACGTGATTGTTAAGAGATGAGGAAATAAGTAAAAGAAAAATCGTTGAAATTTGAAGGTTGACGATGAAGATTGATGTAGTTTGTATTTAGTTTTAATCATTTTGATATGGAAATAGGGTCTGAAAACTGGGTATTGGGTCTGAAAACTGGGTATTGGGCTCCACAATTTGTCGGTATGCATGTGTGATTTTTTTTTTTTTTCTTTGAGGGTACGTGTGATTTGGTTTTGATGCTACTTGTCTATTGTATTACTGAAATTTTCACTTGTGTTCATACTTGCAATTAGTGGGGTTTCAGAATTTTTGTCAAAATAGATCAGTATCAGCAACTCCAATAAAGCATATTTCCACCAAAACATTGAAATTACCCAATTGTCTCTATATATTTCATCATTGACGTGGCACATGCAAATTCCGTTGTGAATTTCAAACCAAAGGAGCTCAAATGAAACAATTTGAAAGTTTAGGAGGAATAGATGGTACATTTAAAAGTATAGGGGCATATTATTACAACGCCTAAAGTCGGGGGGAAATTTTTGAAATTAGAGCAATTGAAATTTCCTAAAGCTGTTAAAAAAAAAAAATGCCTCCTGGCCCCACACTTGCGGCCATGCTGCCATGGAAAACAAATGGCATGGCCCACTTTAGGGAGTGGAGCGACTCAAGCCACCGGAGAGAAAATAGAGTCAAACCTATCCCAATGGTCTGGTGTGGTGGGGGCAGGCCGGCCTGGCTCTATGTGCGAGTTGGATCGGGCATCCAGCAAATGGGATGGACCACAGGCCTGTCCGTTTGGCCCAACCCATTTCAGAGCTTTGGTGCCTTAGCCACAATATGTTCTTTCTCAATCAGATAGATTCTTTAAAAATGCCGACTCCAAGTGTATATACCTTGTTTGATTTTCACAACTTCAGATCAGTACCCATCAATGATGCCTTTAAAGTCTCTATCATAGGTCTTGTAAATGCCATTTTTTTGTCCAGAAAATGCTACCATATGCTTTTGTAGAGATTTTTCTTTTTTTTTTTTTCTTAGAGAAATCAATTTATTTGGTCCTAGAAAAGAGATGGTTGAACATGTAAGGCACATAGTAGCATCTAAAACATAAGATTTAATACCCAACCCAGTTAGCACTAGACATACTGCCTTAAAACTATAAGGAGAAGCATATGAACTGATAAGCAAGCAAACTCTTTTCTTTCCCATGGTGAAGTAATAAGCCGAGTAAGCATGAATAACAAACTTATTTTTTGGCCAAGGACGGATTCTACTTAGCACATATGAGCTTATGCTTTTTTTCCTTTTTTTTTATTTTGTTTTTTTCATTCATTCGTTCTTCACTACATACTTTTGTCTTTCTTATCGTTTTTGGTATGATTCACTTTCCAATATGTAAATATTTGAAGAAAGGAAAATTAAAGTTCTGTAAAGGATTTAAATTGTTGGCTCGATCTGTTTGTCTTTCTTTTTCTCTACTACCAAAATAATCACGGTCCAAAATCCTTAATGCTAATCCTCTCATCTTTCTCCCTCCATCTTCCCCTTTTCCCCCCCACCAAACAAGCGGGGTGTGTATATAGTAGTACTAGCTGCTCTTGTTATGATCTTCCTAGTCTAAGAATATCATTTCTAGAGCAATTTTTCATCTTGAGATATATAGCGAAGATTTAGAGGAAATTACAATATACCCATTTTTGAAATTTTGATGCAACTTAATTTCAACCGTTGGATGATGAAAAATTGACAATTTTTGTTTAACAACCAAGATTATCTCTTTTTATCATTTAGTGGCTGAGATTTAGGCTATCATATGTAGTTTTCACACAAAGTTTTTCGAGAGCCTCTCCAAACGAAAACTAAGACAAGTTGTAAACGAACTCGCTGAGAATTCCACCTCTTGTAGATTTTTGATCTTCAGTCAAATATATTATCTAGTTATTGTTCTAGTCGATTAATGAAATTAAAAAATGGACGTTTGGTTGAAGCAATAAGAAATTCAGTTGAATATTTGGAAGAGACTAATAGAAAAGTATTGCCTCTCTATTCCACATTACAGTCAATAGTGTCTTAATTCTCCAGTCTTGAAAGCTTTTTTTTGATCCACATTACTCTACAAAAACATCTGGACCCTAGTAATACAACATTTGTATACACTCACTCAGACTATAATTTACGATTACGTTTGTCTTTTTCCCAATATAATTCTATTCTTCCTATGAACCAAACCATGTATACACTCACTCAAGCTATAGAAGTTGAGGACTATAATAACAAAATCTTTGAAGCTGAAATTATGCTTTTTTTCTCAACAAAACTCTTGGACCTTTAGTTATGTATCGGAGGAGTCTTTCCCGCAGGAGAGTAGTCCATTGCCGCTAGTTCATCGCCGTCGAGTTCCCGATCTTCGTCTGATACCAACTTATCAACATTACTCTTTTTTGTCACCTCACTAGCTTCATTGCCCTTCTTAGCTACATCACTAACTTTAACTTCCTGCAAAATCCTCGCTGCCGATAAGAAAAAGAACACAAAAAAATAAATTAAGTATCGAATTTCAAAATTCGAAAATGATGCCGTAGAAGCAAGTAATTATAATTCCAGAAGAAATCTTACCTCTAGCTGTGATAGAGATGAATAAAAACAATAGAAGAGTTGCAAGAACAAGGCGCTTGCATGGGAGCATAGCCATATTCTGAAGATCTTCTTTTCTCAAGCGATATTCAATTATCCTTTTTTGCATATGAATTTAATCAATAACTACTCAATTATATATAGATCTAGAAACAGTAGTACAGTACAAATTGCTGTCTAGATACTAGGACATATTTGTGCTGCAGCCCTGACAATGAGCGACTGAAATGCTAGTAATTTTGCCTGACTAATTTGATTTATGGGGTCATCATCATTGTCCCCCGCTGTCTTGCATGAAATGGATAGCATGGAGCTCAGAGAATAGCATTCTTATTGATACCAAATTAGCCTTAATCAGTTCCCTTTGAATGTTATCTGCCAGTTGGGAGTGTCTCATTTTTTTTGTCCCCATGCAGAATGTTGCAGTGTGTACTACATATAATAAAATAAAATAAAATAAAATAAAATCTCCTTTACTTTTTGGACTTGAGTTTGAGAGTGGCAAGAGGTTCACTTCTAACCTTCACTGTACACCTGGCTACTTATATATAATTTCTTTAGCTAGCTTAAAGTTAAAGGGTCAGACATAAGAGCCCTACTCTATATAATCACCTGCGGAAGCCACGCTACAGCAAGAAGGGATGATCACTTCATGGCCAGTTTTGGAAGTTTGATCTTTATTATCTACAGTTACTTCTCTAAAATAACGAGGTTGTGTGTTTAACGTGTACGAATCTTTGGGATTGTTTACGAGAATGTAAATTGGTTCTTTTCTATTTTATTTTTGGCCTCAATAGAGGCTTCGTTTGATAAGCTAAGTTGGAACTTAAAGCTTTTATATGCTACGGTACTTTGCTACAATGTAAAGCTCTTATATGCTACAGTATTTAAGTTCTAACTTATTTATCAAATTAATAAGGTGTTTGGCATAGTAATAGGAACCATTAGTTAGAACTTTTTTACAGTGTAAGAGCTTTTCACTTTAGCAATATATATATATATATATATATATTTACTGTAACTTATGAGGGTATTGTCCCATGCCAAACACCCTATAGGTAAGATTCTAAAAGTGATGTTAAATAGGTACGTGAAAACATCATTAATCTCTTTTTTCTTTAAAAAATAAAAGAATAAAAATAAAAGAGACTTATTGTATATTGAGCATCACCAGTGTAGAAGCATCACCAGTAGAGCATCTTCAAGAAGGCCAAAACTTTGGAGCGTACTTCAATCTGACCAAGAGAAATAAGAAAGAATTATTGACACTAACTACTAAGCAAATAGAAAGTTAGAATAGCAAGTATTCTTCTAAATCTATTAGGCGAATGAGACCAAAACAGGCAATATCTAATGACAAAAGGAGGAGCCCTTTAGCAATACAAGGGGAGGCAATTAATTTTGCACATGCAACATTGCAATAAACAATAGAACCATGGAGAAAATTTATAGAGTCCTTGAAATTGCTATCACAATCAACTTCGCCTGCAACTGAATAACTAGTTTATTATTATTCTTCTTATTATTATCATTGTTTGCAATTTTTATATTAAATTACATAAGGAACCAGGAATTGATGAATGTAGGAGAAACAAAACCAGTGGGCCTGCAATCATTTTCAGACAAAGTGGTGATGGGGTATGCTTTGTACGAAAATCACATGGGCCTGGACCGGTGAAGTGGGCCTGCCATTGTCTCCCCCAGTATTGAACAAACAATAAACATGCTCGAGACAGACATCGACGCAGAGGATGAAAGAGATTAAGTAGGAGTATGAGCGACCAAAAAGGATTGGATGTGGGAACTTCTTTTCCAAGAAAAACACGTATATACATTATTTACTTCTTGAAATAAAGCTTAATTTGCCTTTTTCTTTTCTCATTATTTAATATCATGAAATGATGGTTGGTATCGAAAGTCATCCCACGAAGTTTTTAAGTTATTTGAAGGTGATGGATTGGAGTTATTAGCAATTGAATTCTTTTGAACACTCTAGCCATGAATAATAGGTATATAGTATCCAATTTTTTCAACTGAGGATCTCTATTGAATAATGTATAACGATACATACCCCTAATAACCAGTTCTTATGTACTTCCATAGACTACTGCTTTTTATATATGTGACACTTCTTGTGTCAATATCGTAATTTTTGTTAAAAAAATAAATAAATAACATTTGACTTAATCATTTTGATTGGCCATTTTAATTCCAAAAGGACACAATAATTTTTTTTTTTTACTTGACAGTACCAAAAACTAAGTTCTTTGTCCTGTCCCCCACATTGATTAATCAACTAGCCTAGCTTGTACTTGAAGTGATATATGAACTTACAGGTGTTTCAATGTCGCTTGGGAAGGTTGGGAAGCCTTGTAGTGTGGGTTTATAATAGGCACTAGCTAACAATACTTGTCTTGATACAAGTCTATGATTGCAACAATATTCTATTTAAATTTGCAAATGTTATTCTTAGGTTTAATCTTTGAAGCATTTTGGTAGGTTATTTGGTCCTCAAGAATATCATTTGTCTTATTTTGACTTTTAATCTTTTAACTAACACATTAATAGCTCTTGAATTTTTCATATATTTGTTTGTGGTACTGTCAAGAAAAACATTAAAAACCGACAAATTACAAATACAAAAACCTAATGAAATAATCTTTCGGTGTGTAAACAATCCTATATTATATATGTATAAGTGTGAGGTGTAATATTTATTATAAACATGTATGTAACAATAACTTCGAAAAAAAAAAAAAGACTACAAGAACTTTTTTATTAAAAGACAGTGTTCGATGGGAAAAAGAAAATCTTCGACTGAAATCATTGAAATTTATAAGTACTTGCATTATTTAGCGGAGTACTAGAATTTGGGGCCCTTATTGGCTGCTGCGACCGCAAGTGACCTGCTTTTTGGTAATTCTACGCATAAAACTAGGGAAAGTGGACCTCAGTTTTAGAAGTTGGAGATGTTCACAAAGGGGTACATGTATATATGCCCATCTCTTGATAAGGAAAGCAAAAGCTTCCAAAACGCAAACCTCTAAATTTCTAACACAGAGAAAGAAGATTAATAAACTAAAAGAAAGAAAGATACAATTAACTAGACAATAGATTAACAACTGATTATGATGGACCTTTTGGAACCTTCTTATGAATTGTTTTCAAAAACAGCACTAGACGGACAAACCTTTTTTTTGCTTTCTTGTTTCTTTTCATTCTATCATCAGCCCTTCATTGAAGAACACTAGAGCCCAAAAATTGCAATAATAAATTACAACTCAATATTATAATTTAAACTTGCAAGAACGTAGGAACAAAAAAAGAGACTATCAAAAAGAAAATAATCCAATTTTTCTTTTTCTTTTTTTTAAGGCACTGCAGTAGTACGTAGAACTACAAAACTTGCAATCCAAAAGAGCAATATTACTCAAGTCTACAAGAAAATTGCTTTTCTTTTAAGCAAAAATCCTTGATGTTTACCCCTTGGCTCAACCCAAAAAGGCCATGCGTAAAAGTCCATAAGAACCGATCCCTTGTTCAAGATTTCCCCCCAAATAATAATTATTCTTTTTTCAAGTTTCAGTCACATGGTTTGGTAAGTTGGCAATGTCAAAGAGAGACAAGCACATGAAAATGACAAAGGAAATCCAGAGGAGAAAACACAACATTATATAAGTGTTCATTTTCATGGTGACAAGCCAATAAAATGTATTTCTTTCTTAATTTTATTTTCTCATGTCCATGTATTAAGACCACGCCCGACCGGCCTCCGGTTGGAGAGAGACAAGCAACGGACCGGGCCACATGAGCCACGTCCATCGACACCCAACATGAAAGGGAAGCTTTCTCATGTCCATATGCATATACATCCCCCAACCTCAACCCAACATCAATTGGACATAAAGTGGTGGTAATAAGATTTGCCTTGTTTGGTCACATGAGCTAGGGCATGGTAACCCATGGGCCGTCACGTGCCCCACTCAATCAAAGCATGGCTGTCACCATGGTGGGAATGCAGGTTGCGTAGTTGTTGGTGTATATCTTCACGTAAAAGTTTGTGAAAATTTGCACCATTTTTGCATCTTGAATATTTTGTCAATTGCTCGTTGGAATTTGAATTTTTTATTGATAATAAAGAATTGTTGTTGCCAATGAGGAGACGACCACTTAAAATTAGTATAAACAGTAAGAATCAGAGTTTATGTCTCTAGCATTACTCATTAAAAAATACTTTTTTATGTTCCACTTTTTATCGAGAGAGAGGCGTTAAAATCGTATAGATCGTGCATGAAAAATTCTTTTTATGTTGCACTGCGTTGATCGGTCGTGGAATGATACTCAGGAGTAGTCAAGGACAATTTTCGGGAGCAATAAATAACTCATTGCCTAATGAAAGTTGAAGGAAAGGCAGTATCCTTGATTGTTCCAAAGAGAAGGATCATGGCACCTCGAATCTTGATATCCAATAAGATCTCCTTGCACACAAGAGTTGAGACTTCTATGATGCCCTATAGATTGAAGTTCCTATCTATATTGTCTATCCAACTTGAAGACTCTTATTCGTGGTGGAGTGCTTTGAGTAGGATCCTATCCAAGAGTCTTATTCCTTGCCAAAGTATGGTCCAGATGTCACAATTTTGTTCGGTTCAAAATTTTCAATAATTAAAAAGTGTCAGGATTATTTTAGCAAAAATATAGTGGGTGCATTTTCATTCATTAATTGACTTATCTAGTCACCCAACCATAATTGACTTCAAATTTGGAATATTATCAAAATAGAACGCTTGACATCTAAGTTGTTAACTATAACAATCCTATCTACTGGCCGTTATTTTAATTGCTTATGCATATTCCTAAGCATATATTTGTTAAGATCACTTAAATTTACGGAATATTTTTTTAACATTATTAAATTAAATAATCTTACTAATTAAATTTAATTAAATTGTTCTTATATTTGTTGCAATAGAAGTTAGAACATATTGTTTTAATATGATAGTCATGAGGTTATGTAGATTAAGGGCGCATGGGTACAACTTTGGTCTCCAAAATATACATATATAGTTTCAACCATACTATTTATACTTAATTAAAAAGTCATAATGAACAAAAACTAAATGCAGAATAAAATACGCGTGGTATCCATCCCATCTCCATTGATCACCCATCGTTGCGCCAATGACTATTAGATGTTGCCTGTAGGATTCTTACCTACAACATGAATATACTTGGATAAGCTTTTGCTCAATAAGTATGAACTACGTATTGCAAAACATTTCAAAACACATATAGCGAAAGATGCATGTGCTGGTTATGGTCATTTATGATCATGTCTTATTGTTCTTATGGACTTGAGTGTTTGTACTAGTTGCGCACAATAATCGCAAAGTTAGGGTTTGCAAGGTCTCCAATGACACTGTGATCTATAATAATATATTTATCATAGGACCCTCAAAGGTCGAGAGATTGTTACAATAGTCAAACTTAACTTGTTCTTATAGGTTTCATTGGACTTATTAGTGAGTATGTAGTATGACACAATATCACATATTATAACATAAAGCGTAAATATGCATTTATAATTTTCATAAAAATACGTAAAATATTTATCTAGAAAGTATTCATACTGCAAACGAGATTCCTATTTGCTTGATTTTCTGAAATAAGGTAAGCTAACTTGCTAAGTTTCCTATCCACTACTCTTATATTTTATGGAAAAATTCCCAATAAGAATGTAAGCTAAACTTATTTTCTGCTGTCTAATTTAGTATAATCATAAAAAGGATTAAATCCTTTCTTAGAATACAGTTTCTTTTAATAAAGGATTGAACAATCATGGTATTCATTGCTTGATTTAATAAAATATTTATCTAAAAAGTATTCATACTGCAAGCGAGATTCCTATTTGCTTGATTTTCTGAAATAACGTAAGGTAACTCGCTAAGTTTCCTATCCACTACTCTTATATTTTATGGAAAAATTCCCAATAAGAATGTAAGCTTAACTTATTTTCTGCTATCTAATTTAGTATAATCATAAAAAGGATTAAATCCTTTCTTAGAATACATTTTCTTTTAATAAAGGATTGAACAATCATAGCATTCATTGCAAAAATTAATTAATATAATCCTCATAATTTAATTTTCCTTAATTGCTCCTAATTATTTATGCTAGAGTTGGCAATTAATTAATCTATTAAGCAATTAAGTAATTATTATATCCCATTAATATATTTAAGTAAATTTCCTTATTATATGTGTTGGGCTTGTAATTGCGTAAAAGGCCCATTTGAATTTGAATAGTGATATTGAGCCTATTAGCCCATATCTAGTCATTATTTATATTTATGACCTACTTAGTCTAAAAGTGTTTGTGGCATTTTTAAACACTATATTGTCAGGACCTTGATCCAAGAGATCGCTTTTGGACTTATATGGGTGTTAGGCCCATATTGGCGTTATAATGTTGCAGGTCTAACATGTTGGGCTTTGCAATTTCTTTTTTAAAATCAATATGAAAATCTATTGAAGTTTTGTTAAGAAAATCCATATTTCGTATATATACAAATTTCATGTTAAAAATCACAATTTAAAATAGAGTTCGAATTTAATAAAATTGTGAACTATAGTCTCATATTGTTTTTTGGGTATTACAATTCCTCTGTTGGTTATAAATTAAAATCGACCACTAATCAAGAATTTGTTTTAAAACTACTAGCAAAATGTATTTTTTTGTTGCTTTTAAAAGTCACCATATAATTGTATGTTAGAGAGAGTTTTCTTAAAAAAATTTCTTCACGAAAATTTCTTATTTTGACATGGTCTAGAACTTTTTTGTTTTCCAAAATTTTGTTTTCTATCATTAACATATTCATTTTCGACGATTTTTGTAAACTTTACCAAATTAACAGTTTTATATAAAAAGTTTTTATTGTGTTTTATAAATTTGTTTTAAAGTCTATTTTAGATGCAAAATTTTCAAAAATTGTATCCATGAAATTTCTTTGTCTAGTTGAGAACTAAAGCTTTCATATTTTGAGAATATTATGATTTGGAATTTTCAGGGGCCGCTTTCATGAAAATAAAAAACTGTATTGTTTTAGAATGAAAGCTATGCAGTTTTGTAAATCTGTCTATAATAGTATTATTGAGGTGGAATCATAAAAACTTTTCTTTGCGAAAGTTTTTGTCTTGTAAAAATCTAAAATTTTTATTTTATGAAAATCATGATTTAGTCTTGAAAAGGCTCGTTTTCATAAAAAACAATAGTTGTCCATTGTTTACACTGTTTTTGGGCAGTTTTTGAAAATGGTTCGAAACTTTGTCTTAAAGTTGAAATCACAAGAATCCTTTGTCATAGAGATTTGTACAAAACATTGAGATCTAAAAGTTTCATATAGTGAAATTTTCAAAATCAACCTCTAAAGGGTCCGTTTCTAAGCTCAAATTGAGCATAATTTTTTTTGAACCTAAGTATAACCTAGTCTTAAAGATGTTCACATCCAATCTTGTATAAACTAAAATCATAACAATTTAAACTTACAAAAACCATAAGAAATATACAATAAAACCTCATTTACATGCCAAAATCATTAAAAATCATAAGCTAAACCAATACTTAAAATAAAAAGCGAAGGGATTAGATCATATATCCTTGAAGACTATATCGAGTGATTCCTCCTAAACCTCCTCCTTCTCTTTGATTTTTAGCTAGTGACTTGGCGGGTCGAAAGATGAAAAATTTGATAGAGAATAGAGCAATGGAGAACCTATTTCTTTTTCAAAAAATGAGAGTGAAAAAAAGGGCAAAGACCTATAATTTATAGACAAAATGTTATTCATATGTTAATTTCTACTTAGTTTCTCATTAATATTCAAGGCATTTCACGGACACTTAATTGAGACAAAAACTTGGTTAATGGGACTTGACAATGGTGCCAAATTTTGAGAAAAATGAGGGAAAAATAACTCATCATTTGATTACTTTTTAGACCTAACCTTTTCACAATTCAAAGGTTAAATTATGCTTGTTTGTCACCATACTCTACCCTCAATAATCCCTTAATTAGGGAAGCAGGTAAACCTTGATTAATTGGGGAAACTAGCCATGGGTCCCTTAACTTTGCTTAATTACGGTCCAAAACTAACATTCAAATTTATCAGTATTGATGTTAATACTTAATCGCATAATAAAATTGGACTGCTTTAAATCTTCAAATTATTTGTAGACTAAACAACACCTAAATTTGATTTTTCCTGTACTTTGTCTTGGTAATGATATTGTCTTCGATAGTTTCAATTCCCGAAATCAGATAGCGTTTTTTTTTACTAAAAATACTACTAGTGCATCTTCAATTTTAACTAATATGCTATTAAGTGTGTGCTATATGTTAAAGTGTTTCCCGGTGTACTACTAATATTGTATTACACTTGAAATTCTCATTAATTGAATTCTTATATTATTTACAGTTTGAAATTTTTTTGCCTTAAATTGCATTGAATATTATCAACCAAATTTCTCAATCACAGAATTTCATAATATATTAATTCCATAAATCTTTCAATCACAAAAATCAAACACAATATTTTTCAAGAAAATACTTGATTTAAATATATAAATTACAATATTTAATTGTAAAATTTTCTCGGTAATTATATTAATCCTAACAAGTTTAAAGTTTATTACTTTAAAAGAAAAAAAAATTGCCACTATTGATTCTATAGTATTTTAAAATTATTTATTGAAAATTTTAAAGAGTATTTGCCTAAAATACTATGCGACAAATTTGCGACAAATTTTCTTGCAGATTTTGTTAACATTTTAAAGTTTAAGGCCACATTTTTTTTAATATTTTAAAGTTTGCAGATTAGTTTTTTAGATTGAAAAAGTCCATATGATCTGGAGCATTTGAATAAATAACTTTAAGAAAAAGTTTTTTGAAAAATAACCTTTTTTTTTTTTTTTACCAAAAATCAAGTATTTTACGTAGAAAAACTACTTTTTTTTTTTTATCTTGTTGAGGGTCTTTTTTTTGCTTCAGGTTTTTTTCTTTATTTTATTGTGGTTTTTTTTTAATTAAAGTAATTTTTCTGTTTAAAAAACTTAATTTTTGATGAAAAAAAAGATCATTTTTTTAATTAAATTTTTTAGGTGCCTTCTTTTCAAAATCTTCCGTATGATTTGTTGCCGAATTTCTGGGCAAAATTAAAATTTATCCAAATTCATTTTCTGACACTGTCGACTGTGGATCCTGCCACCACATTTTCAAACAAAAACCCAAACCAAAATTGGAGTTTGTCTCTACTCCTTACACAATGTCCGACCCGATCGTCCTCTCCGACGAGGAAGAACAAACGCCGTTTCATTCCAATAAACGCCGTACCGCACCGGAACCGGACCATAACCCTAACCCGAACCCTAACCCGAATCCCAAATACACCGTTGTGGTCCTCGACGACGACCCCATTCCGAAGAAGCGGAGCCCCACCTTCACCCCGACTATCGTCCCGGAGACTCCCATGTCGGACGTCGCCATTGTCAAGTGCTCTACGATTTCCAATCCCGATCACAAGTTTTCTGGTTAGTATTATACTTAGGTATGTATGTATGTGTGTGTGTGTGTGTATATATAGATATATATGTAGTGATTTCAAACATCTTTTTTATATTTGTGGAAGTGAATCTGTCGAATTGTTGATGTGCTATTGCATTTTTTTTTGTAGCTTAGCATTAATTTTGAATTTCGGATTTCGGGCATTAAATTCTAGTGATCAATTGTGTCTTTTTGTTAGGCTGATGATTATGTTATATAGTTGTGTTAACCTTGTTTTTATCTAGGGGGAGTACGATGTTTTGAACATATGAAGAATTTTTTTTCCTGAACTTTGATTTTGTGAAATAATAATAATAATAATAATAATAATTATTAATATTGTTATTGTTGTTGTTGTTGGTGTTTCCAGATTCAGAGATTAACTTAGGTGTTGTGGTTGATGATTATATTTTATTAGTTATATTGGGTCAATGTGATTTCACATTTTATGGCTACCAGGGCTAAAAAGTAGAGTTTTTTTTTTTTTTTGGGCTGTACTTTTATTTGGTGAATTGGGCTTTCCAGTTTAATTTGTTTTCGATAAACTTGTTACAAAGGATCTGTATCTTACCACTAAACATATTGCATTGGCCTTGGTGTTTTTAAATTCAGGCATCAATCGGTTGATTTGTTTGGAGTCTGATAATGAGTTTGAAGGTGGATCGGAAAGGGGAAATTTGGTGCAGAATGAAACCATGGATTCTGGTTTTGATATGATGAAAGACTTAATTGGAGTACTAGATGTGTTGAGTCAACATCTACTTTCGGTAAGTTGATGTTGTAGGCGTATCTAGACAATGCGTTCTCGGGTTTGGATTGTTGAAAATGCTATAGTGATTCTCTCCACGATATTGAAGCTTTCTTTTCCTCCCTATCATAATCATACTAATCGAAACATATATAACATGTGTTTCAGGCCATTCTAATGCAACACAAATGTCTGAAGACAATTTTTTTGGTCTGACCTCTTTGCAAGATGATATTCCTCAGGTAGTTTTATCTTGATGCATAATGTGATAATCTTCATTTTCTTTGTTGCTACAGCTAGTCTATATATTTTATACGTTTTGAAAAAAATTATTCTTTGGCAAATTAGGGTACAAAAATGACTTAGTCTTATGTGTGTGTTTAGGCACTCTTGTTGGTGAAATAAAACTTAAATGTATATAGTGGCAATCCTCTAGCAGACACGTCCTAGAGAATAGGAAGTTACCAGTTATTGCTAGTCATTTAGAGGAACATGTAATTGGTCACTAAATGATTAATAATTATTTTCTTTGCACTTTTGATTTTCACAATTATAGTTTCCTTCGGCTTCTAGGTATGGCAGTCTATTTGCAGCAATAGTGTCTTGTGTGAAAATAGCTAGGTTTCGTATCTAAACTCTGATGCCAAATCTCAATAATGGGAGAAAATAAATCTGTTTATGGGGTCTTGATTTTGAATTATGTTATTCTTTTTCTATGTGTTTAAGATTGGGTGTGCATTTCATTGACGGTTCTATAATCAGTGTGATGACATTTTTCAGGAAAGTGAGAGTTCTGAAAAAGAAAATATTAGCATAGATATGCACAACATTTCGCCAAAGAAAACAGCAAATGCTAATACTGGGAAGAAAAATAGTACTAGTGAAGCAATGAGAAGAAAGAAGATGTCGGAGGAAGAAATGATTCACATAAAAGAAGGGAAAAAATTAAAGAGGCTTGTAAGTTCGTCCTGATAGTTTGACTGTTATTGTGCATACCATATTACAACTTACAAGTAATAGCTGATTAATATCCATGATGCAGCAAGAAAAGCTTCAAAAAGAAGCTCTCAAAGCTGAAGCTCCGGAATTCAAAAAAATAGAGAAAGAAAAGAAGAAGTGGGAAAATGGGAAGTTCGCTTTACAATCCATAGTGGCAGAAATTGATGCAAAAGTAATTGAAATAGGGTCAATTGGAGGTGGGATCTTTTCCTATCTTCTGTCTTCTTCTTCAGTTGTTCATTATACATGTTAGCATGTCTTTATATTTATATATCTTCATTTGGTGAGAAGTTGTTTTACCATGTATTTTAGGAAATCTGTTAACAAGGTTTTCAGAGAAGGGCATTAAATACCGCATAACATCAAACCCAATCCAAAAAACAATCCTCTGGAGCATGAAGTATCCAGCACATATATCTGAGGTCATTAACAATGAACTCCATATTTAAATTCTCTAGAAGGTCCAGTATTGTAAATGCATCAAAGTACTAGAAGGTTGTAGTTATCGACAGCATCCTTTGTGATTTGTGATTTTACAAGTTGCATAGTCATTCGATAACTTAAATTTTACATATTGTAATTTGCTGTAAAAAACTGAATGCTTAATTTTATGTGGATATTCTTGTTTTCTTTTTTGTCCTGAGAGAGGTCAATTTTGATTTACTAATGAGGATAATTAACCAACAAAATGAAAGTTTTACTGTGATAATTATATACAGTTAGATGAGTCATTTTTGTGAGCTATGCAAATAATCAGGTTGTGTTCTTGAATTACCACAGCTTTCTTCCGAAGGAATTTTTTGATATCGATATTTTTACTAATCTTTACCAATATTTTTGATATTTTGCTAAAATTAATATTATAGTAGAAAGTTATTTTGGCACCTCGAAATTTCTGAAATTTCTATTGAAATTTTGTGGATTTTTACGTCCATGTCTGAAACGTTTTTTTGTTTTCCTTCTCTTGGCTTCCAAAATGTTTTTTTCTTTTTTCTCCTGAATTTTTTTTCCTTTTTTTTTTTTTACTTTGAAACTTTTTTTTATTATTTGATATTTTTTTTTTGTTAACATGTCAAATAGGCACATGCAGAGTGCGTGCTTTTTTACTAGTACCCTATTAAACTAAAAAAAATGTAAGTGATTTCCTATTTGTAGTGTGGCTGGCAATCACGATTTTAATTAAAATTTTTGATTGTTATAGTGTAAAACTTTCACATATTACGATCTCAGAAAAATAATAAGCTATAATATAAAGTTCTTACACGCTATAGTATTTTTTAACCAAAATTAGTTTAAAATATACTTCCCAAACATCCTATTAATAGAGTCTTTTGACATCTCTTGAGTTCTAAATTGTGAATAATTCATGCCACTAGCCTGAATTAAGGTAATATTACGTCCTAGACCTGAAAACCTTCTTGTAGTTGTATGGGATGGAAGGAGCATCAAAAGAACAAAAATGCTCAAGGGTCATGGAGTGTATGTTTTTCTACTTAGATTCAAGCACATAATAAGATGTCACTGGCAAGAATTTAGTGATTCATACTGTGAATAATATGACTTGTTGTCTGTGTGAAAGTGAATTTATTGAGGAAGCTCAAGCTTAATTTTGTGAATATAATTGTCTCAAGTTTATATGTGCTTAGGACAAGGCACGTGCGTCATCTACCCATCCAACAAATGATCAAGCTTTAGTTATTAGAACCTAGCCTGATAAGAAGTTGCTTGTTCCCAAGGTTAGGTACTGTTTTTTTTTTTTCTTTGAAATGTAAAGGAGGATTTCATTTAAATAGAAACCGGTACAAATAATACGACAAACCTTGTAATACAGAGCATGACCCATCTAAGACCATTAATACAGACATGATAACGTACTAGAGGAGGGACTGACATAAGCTTAAAACAGAACAGGAATACTTTCACATTCATAAACAAACACAGATTACGCTTTTCTACAACCCCATAGATTGACAAAAAACCCAATTAGATGAGGGTCATAAAACAATATCACAAAGATTATCACAGTTAAGATAGATGCCTTAAAGCATATAATGTTTTGTAAAAGGACATATTAATAAATAAAAAAAGTGAATTTATGAATATCATTAAAATTTCATAATTATCTATGTGACTTTAAATATTATATATAAGTGTTATATACAATAGGATAATATTTAAGGATAATAATTATAATGGTCAATACCATGTAATTAATTATTATAATTAATTATTCAATTAAAGTATGAAATCTTTAATTGAATGCAACTAGTACAGGTTATTTATATTAAGAATAGGATGGTTTCACCCTAGCCATTAATGTAGTGAGTTATAAAATGAATGCATTGTACGTAATGAGATTATGTAGGACAAGGACATGATGTAATATGAACAGCTAATAATTTTCATGAGATATAGCAAGTTCTAATTATATTGACCAATAGTTATATATAAGATGATCTTAATCTTGAGTTATTAGCAGACTTTTATTTATGGATTTATGTCTTTTGACTTATTTAGTATAGATTTAAGAATCTAATCTTATTTCTCGTATTTTGCAAGCATAATGAATTAAGTAGCTATGAATGTTAATATTACAAGATAGAATCCATTCCTTCTTTAACAAGGAACAGATAAATAATTCTCTTGAGTATTAATTTGCGGCTCCTATAATAACAGTGCTCAATTTGGAATTACATTCATGAATTTATTATTCATTAAAGCATTAATAGCACTCAAAGATAAAGAAGTAATTAGAGAGATTAATAGATTTGACCTACTCTAATTATGAATTATTTATGAAAAAATTGACTTATACGTAATGACTATATCAAATGGACGACTCTAAGAAAAAGTAATTATATATCGGCAATTTTAAAAATACAATTTCAAGTATTTAGTAGAGTTATATTAGAATTAATAAAAGAGTAATATATTAATTAAAGAGTTTAATTAATATATTGGTTTTATTAGAGCTTGAAATTACGAGTCCATTAGTCATCCCGCCATCCTTGCAAACACTATTTAGACAAATGAAATTATTAGTTTAAACAATTAATTTAGAATTATTGAATGTTAAATTAAATATCACTAAAAATAAATTAATTTAAATTTATTAAACAATTAGATTATTTAATAAACAAAATAAAACCGTGCTATTTACCCTTTTAGATAAATATTGAGAACGAATGATAATTATTGAGTGCCGTTATTTTCATTTAGGGTTAATGTCACAAATGATTGTTGACTTATGCCGTCAATCCCACCTTAAATATTGAGTACCATTATTTTTATTTAATCTCTGACTTTTAAAATGTCTTAAATTCCATCCTTCAACTACCAATTTGTTTCAGTTCTAGTCCTTTTCATCAATTGGATGTTAAAAACATAATAAAATATGAAAGATATTCAGTTAGCAAAGTACTATTTTATTTTTCTGTGTCAGTATCACATTCATATTCTTTGTTTTATCAGTAAAACATTATTTTCTATCTAATGAGGGGCCATTAGATTCAATGAAAACTGGAATAAAATCTAGATGATATTAGATTAGCAGAGTATTATATTTATTTTTTTGTTGTCAGCATCACGTGCATATTCCATATTTAATCAATAAAACATTATTTTCTATCCAATGAGGGGCTATTTGGTTCAAGGATATGGCTAGGTGTTAAAAGTGGAATAAAATTTGGATGATATTCAATTAGTAGGGTATTATTTTTATGGCCCATTTGTTTCTCATATTCAGCTAACTCTTTGAATTCAAATCTTTAAAATTTTTTATATACTTATTTGTTTCACCCAAGATTCAAATCAAATGAAAAATTTTTAGTGTTCTACCCCCCAAGCTCTTTGAAGTCGGATATATTTGTACAGTAAAATCTGAAATTCTCTCTACTATATTTAAGAAAAAAATCATAACTTCTTCATTTAATATCCGATTAATACGATTCTTAAACCATTGCATTCTTAGTGAAGAGAGGAATAAATCAAGATTTATATTGTATATATTTTAGGATCATAAACATTAAGATTTTATTAGATTTGTTGATAAATAAAATTTTTTTTTACTATCTATCTAAACATAAATTCCAATTTTATTTTTTATTGAGATTCACTAAATGCATATTCAAATGTTAATTCGGATAGTAATTCAAATGACTAATTCAAATCATACAACTCAAATAAAAAATAACACAAATCAATACAATTCGAATCCATTTGCTAAATGGACTCTTATTTTTTTGGATCATGTGCATATTTTGTGTTTTATTAGTAAAACAAATTTCTACCCAATATAAGAGACCTTTTGGTTGAATGATTCAACTGGTTCTCATAAAAATTTTCATCTACGCCTTTGACTAAAAAAAGTAAAGCCTATTTCGAACAACTAATTAAATATTTTGAACTAGAAGGCAACTTAAATCTTGAAACAACCCCTCTTGTTTTCAATGTTTTGAACTCATTTTTAATACACACATTTTAAACAAAAAAATTCACTCATGCCTGTTTAATTCAATAGTTCAAGTAGTTTAAACCCAAAATTTCCCAGGAGATAGTGTTTAGAAAAGAAAAATAACTCTTGATTTGAACTTTTGTTTTGATTGTTGAACCAAAAAATATGGCCTCAATCTCAACTTTTGAACCCATTTTTTCGAGTGGTAGTTTGAGTCGTGACACAACAACACGACACGAAACTTACACGAAGTTAGAGGGTTTGAGTCAACAACAGATTGACAAGATTAACACGATTATTAAATGAGTTGGGTTAAGGTTAACCGTCTTAACACGATTCACACGAAATGACATGATTAATTACATATATGATTTGAAACTTGATTGTATATGATATAATATAAAAGTTTATATGATGCAAAAAAAAAAAAACTCTACTTTCTTTTATTAAATACAAATATCATGAATTTTAAAATATATAGGCAATCTAAAATTAAATGATAAATTGATCAATAAATCTATTATATGTTTCATAATCATGTTCAATAAGTTATAATTATATCAATTATTTATTTAATATATAAATTTAAACGGGTTATACGGGTTGACATGATTAACACGATTATTAAATGGGTTGTCTTTGGGTTGACATCTTTTGGCACGTTGATAAATAAGTCGTGTTTGGATCGATGTTTTTTGATACGTTAATAAACAGATTGATACAAGCACGACCCACTAACATGAATTGCCTCCCCTACCATTTTTCACATCATATTTTTCAAACAAAAATGGTTCTAGGTCAACAAATCTTAAGCCGAAGAACCAAATGGGACCGAATCAAATGGACCCTATCCAGTTTTTAACAAATACTGAGAACCGTTTTATTTTGCATTTGCATTGTTCTTTTCATTGCACTTGCGGGTGATGCGAGTTAGGTAAATCAGCAATCAAGCCCAACAGCTTTTTTTGAAAAAAAAAAGAAGTAAAAATTAAAAAAAAATCCTTTGGGTTCCTTCCTTTTGGCACACCAACCCTGACCCATCCGCAACTCAACATAGAAGCTCTCAAGCTTACCTAAAATTCCTCGCCGGCTTCCCCCACCCAAAAAAAAAAAAAAAAGAAAGGAAAATCTCTCCTTTTTCATCAATTCAGCACGAGCGAGCCACATCCGATTCTCAGTAATGGACTCTACAAGCATTGCTGTAAAATCCCTCTTCTCCCACTATAAAGATTGCCCCAAAAAAATCGTTATTTTCTGTTTGGTTCCCGGGAAAATAGACTCGGAAAATTGTGACAGATTGCGGAATACTTTTTAGAACTCTACACTATCGGTTGTTCTACAGCTGCCATGTGTCTTGTTTGTGTTTTTTTTCCCATACTTTGTCTGAGTTATTGAAATGGTCAAGTGGATATGCTTAAGAATTTGTGCGGTTTTGTTTTGATTGACTATATTGGAATCTTCGTTACTCTACTGTTTTATTCGTTTCATTTATTTGTTGATTGATTACTGAGAAAATTATAAACAAGATAAGATTAAAAAATGAGAAGTTTTTTATTTCGGAGAATGCAAGAATTTTTGAGTTTTTGAGAGCTTCCTATTTTCTTTATTTTCTTAGTAACCAAACAGGATCCTCAATTATTTTTTTTCAAGTTTAATTTTTACTAATTATCATTACAATCTTGTACTTTTTTTTTGTTTTATTAAAATTTAGATTGCTTCTGCTACCGGGTTGCAAGTTGGGAGTGAGAGAATGTTGAAGAACTCAACTCTGGTTTGTACTCCTATAATGGGGGAAACTGTACATAAGATGATCATTGACATGGTTAAGGCAAAATCGAGTGGTGCTGATCTTGTGGAGATCAGATTGGACAGTTTGAAGTTTTTTGATCCGCACGAAGACCTCAAGACACTGATCAAAGGCAGCCCTTTGCCCACCCTTTTCACTTATAGGTTCGTTATCGAGAAATTTAACTAGTAGATAGACATTATCCAATTTCCTTATTTTCGGTTTGGTGGTTAGAACCCTGTTTGACTATTACGGTTTGGTGGTTAGACATTATCCAACATATTTCAGAGATAAACTCCGACCCATTAATTGAAAATGATTAAAAGGGCAAAAGAGAAGTGTCTCGGGGGTATATGAATACACTTATTAAAATGACGGGGTACCGTTTTAATTATTATCAGAACATTGGGTATGGTACCAATGTGATAATTACCCTATATTTGATGGCATGTGATTGGCATTGTACTTAAAAAGATGAATGTCCTATGATCTCACAGACCAATATGGGAAGGTGGTCAGTATGATGGTGATGAAAAAACGCGACTGGATGCACTTCGACTAGCCCTGGAGTTTGGTGCTGATTATATTGATGTTGAGCTTCAGGTTGCTTCCTTATGAAATCACAAAATTTAAACCAATCAATGTTGGCATGATTTTATTATGTGAGTTTTTGTTTCTTGTGTGGTGGGCAGTTTCCCTAGTTCTGAATCTTGGGTTAAAATTACATTTGGACACGGTCCTAGAATACTATAAAACAACAGAATCTTACTCATTTAAAGTAAAAGAATGAAGAAAAAAGAAAATTTTAAAAGAAAATAAAAATGAATTGATAGCATCTTACACAGAAAACCACGTATATTAGCTTCAATGAGTTGCTTTTTGAGTGCTAGATGTCATTAGTTGCAATGAGTTTCTATTTGGACATTTTGTAGTGTTGCAATTATTAGTAGCATGTACCGCTTTATGTTGTTTGCAAGATATTAGAAAGTTCATTTGTATGTATGATATTAATTTGATAATTCAACTTCCTCTAATTTTTAACGATCCAATTACTTCTATGTGAAGGTTGCTCATAAATTCAATGAATCCATACATGGAAAGAAGCCAGAAAAGTCAAAGGTCATTGTTTCTTCTCATAACTATCAATGTACACCCTCTGTTGTGGATCTTGGCAACCTTGTAGCACGAATACAAGCAACTGGAGCTGACATTGTGAAGATCGCAACGACTGCCTTGGATATCACTGATGTGGCACGCATTTTTAATATAACTGTGCATTCTCAAGTAAGCTTGCTTTAAGCTATGTCTATAATTTCTTGCCTTGGAAAATTTTTGGATATTAAGTTAATGTGCAAAGCTTGGATAAATGCTTCGACTTTATAGTAATTGTGGATTAATTCTAATCAGACTGTATAGTAAACTCATATGTACATGCATATGCTTATCCTTTTACTCATGGCAAGAAATGGTTGTATAATCAAGTCAGCTTGGAGCTGGATTTGAAACTTTATTCAGCTTAATGATTTAGTCAAAAAGTACAATGGGTTCTTAACACTCCTCCTTTCCCATATGCTAAATTTTGTAATACTAAATCCCCCGTATGAAAGCAAAAGATTGATTTACTGCTTCCTGAAGTTCAGGTTCCAACAATAGGGCTTGTTATGGGTGAGAGGGGTTTGATTTCACGGATCCTTTGCCCAAAATTTGGTGGTTTTCTTAGTTTTGGTACTCTGGAACCGAGAATTGTTTCAGCTCCTGGTCAACCTGCCATGAAGGACCTTCTACATCTGTACAACTTCAGACAGATAGGGCCTGACACAAAAGTTTTTGGTGTTATCGGAAAGCCAGTTGGCCACAGCAAATCGCCTATTTTATATAATGAAGCATTCAAGTCAGTTGGCTTCAATGGGATTTATCTACATTTGTTGGTAGATGATATCGCAAATTTTCTCCAAACTTACTCATCTGTAGATTTTGCTGGATTCAGGTTCAATTTATTCTTTTTGTGTCGAATCATGTCATGCATCATAAACGGTGTTCACAATCTGTTTATATCAGGGTCTTAGCTTCATTAAAAAAAAAATAACAACTGAATTCTGGGGTGGGTTACTGATCTGAGTGTTGGGTGCTTTATATGGTTGTAGTTATTTTTAGGCACTTGATAGTTGTCTTCCAAATTATGTTGTGTGAGAGATATTTATTTTTACAGACTGTTTGGCAGTCTTTTTGGCAGTTTTGGTCTTATGCTTGCATTATATTTTTGACTACAGTGTTACAATTCCTCACAAGGAAGCTGCACTTAAGTGCTGTGACGAGGTTAATCCAGTTGCAAAGGTAATTAGAAAACCATTGATATTATGTCGTAGCTTTTTCTTTTTTTTTTTTTTTTTTTTTTAAGTTATATGTAGTGCACTGCAGGATGACTAATAAATCTTTTAATGTGGGTTGCTAAATTTGTTCTAATTTTCGCTTTAAGAAGTTCTCATGCATGGCTGATTTATATCTTGATCAAATACAAGTCAATAGGAGCTGTTAATTGCATCATAAGAAGGGAAAGTGATGGGAAGTTATTGGGATTCAATACAGACTACGTTGGTGCAATTTCGGCTATTGAGGATGGATTGCGAGGTTTCTTTTGAGTGCTATTGGTTGTGTGTGTGTGTGTGTGTGTGTGTGTTTTTGTGAATAAAATTTTGTAAGCTTCTCATCATGTGCCTTTTTACATGTATAGGTTCACTTAATGGTAGCAGTATAGCTGGTTCTCCTTTAGCCGGTAAGCTGTTCATTGTCATTGGTGCTGGTGGCGCTGGCAAGGCACTCGCTTATGGTGCAAAAGAGAAGGGAGCAAGGGTCGTGGTTGCCAATCGCACCTATGGTTTGCTTCTAGCACTACTCTGATCTTAATGCTTTGACATAGGCAATTGTTCTTGTTATTCTTCGGAATTTATTTTACCTGATTTAATGTCATGCTTATTACACTGAGGAAAAGTCGAGAGTCGAAGTACTTTTAAAGGAAAAAAAGATTGGGGGTTTTCTTTTCATAATAAAACCAGAAGGATAAATAAAATGAAAAATGGTCAGAGTGAAGTCCTTATTGAGAGGGTCTATTTAATGCAAGCGAATGAGTGAACCTTTAATTACGGTGGAAAAAATTACAAATCAAATTCCAAATCAAATTGACTATAGGTTGCCCTTAGTGGTGGTATCGACTTTTCTTTAAACAATAAATACCTATTGACCTTCAAATTGATGTCATATTTGCGACTGACAGTCTGCTAGAGGCCATTTTTACGGACCTGCTGAGTTGTTTCCTTCTTGTTTTCTGTCGCATTAGTTCAAAGCCTAGCTAGTCTTGTCATAGGATTCAGGCTTTGTGTGATATATTCGTTTGCTTACTTTAGTCGCAAGGCTTAGTGTCTGTGCTTTGCCCTTCTTATTAATTATATATATTCTTTTTTTTGTGGTTTGAAACAAGAGACGTAATGAATTTATTGATTAAAATAATTCAAAGAACAAAACAAGAGGAAGAGATTTCCTTGGCAAGCAAACAAAAATGAAGAAGGGCTATAAAAAGAAGCCCAACCCCTGATTAAATCCGAAAAAATTGGATTGCCAAACTCTTCATCACTATAAACCCACAAAGAGACCAATATTTTATTTTGTCCCATAAAACGAAACTATCTTATAGTATGATGACCTGTGATTTGATTCTCAATTGCTTTATTATTTATTATTTATTTGTTTATCCGTTTCTTTCATCTCTACTTCAAGAGCGAGCCAGAGAAATTGCAGACACAATTGGAGGCGAGGCTTTATCACTTGCTGACTTGGATAATTTCCATCCGGAGGATGGAATGATTCTTGCAAACACGACATCTATTGGAATGCATCCAAAAGTCGATGAAATGCCTATTTCTAAGGTTTTCCCTCATACCCTACTGCCCAACCTTGCAGAAAAAAATAATTATTTGTTCTTCCCCAAAATATCCACAATAATGATTTTCGTACATACATGATGTAGATGTGTGTGAACAAAAGTCTAGTTCTCCAAATGTGTGACAGCTTGAATGAAATCGGCTTAACATGTGTATAAATACGTGAATTTTCACTTCGGTTGATTTTTTGAAATAGTAAGATTAATTAGTCAAACAAGTCAAGAAATGATTTCGATTAGTCTTGGTACTTGGCTTTCGCCAGGTCAAGCAACAGCATGATGTTTTCTAGAAGAGATGTTTCTTGAATTCATTCTGAGATTCTGTAAGTAATAAGATGACCACCATTTTCCTTTTGGCAGCACGCGCTGAGGCATTACTCTCTGGTTTTTGATGCTGTCTACACGCCCACAATAACCAGACTTCTTCGAGAAGCAGAGGAATCTGGAGCGACCATTGTTACCGGGTTGGAGATGTTCATAGGGCAAGCATATGAACAATTTGAAAGATTTACTGGGGTGCCAGGTAAGATTATTTTAACAAAATTAATTTTTGTTTTATCAACAACATGGAATTGCCTCCACTTAAATAGCTATCACTTTGATTTTATTATTATTATTATTATTATTGATTACAAAAATTCTGCCACAACTTTAGCCCTTGTAACAGTGTGTCCCCTAACAAGCGTTCTCCTGATCTATGTTAAAAAAATAATTTAAGGAGTTTCTTTGTTAATGTTTCATAGGTCAAGGGAAACAAATGTTATGTTTTGAAGTTCAAAGGGCATAATATTACAAGGGATATGGTTGAGGGGTTTTTTTTTTTTTAATTATCCTTATTATTATTTTTTTATCTTTTTTTGTTGTTGGTTGCAGCACCTAAGGAACACTTTAGAAAAGTTATGGCAGGTTACTCTTGAGGTCTGTCTGGCTATTCTTTGCTCGTTAACAACTGCATTGATTTTCTTCCCTGCATCCAAACTAAGCTTTATTCCTCAAATGGACTATCAGTTTGCCATTTTTAAACTCTCTTTATAACTAATGACTTTTCATTCTTCAATTCATTCACTTCAAGAAATGTATTCAAGGATTTTCTGGAACTAGTCAATTACTGTGTTTTCAATTATTGTTATGTAAACCTTAAATTATTGGTTCCTTGTACTTTTGTATGCCAATTAGTTCATAAGCTTGTCATCCTAAATAGAAGGCAAAAGGCATTTTCGGAAAGCTGAAAATTTATTTCTTGCGGAGCTTGGTTGTGTCCATGCCAACCGGGGAAAAAAAATTGCCAAGGAAAATTCTGCGTGCAATTGGTTTAACTATTTTGTTTATGGTATAGAGAATTTTTTTAAAATGTTAGGGAGACTTATCTTTATTGATTTTTTTCTTGAAGGGATCTTTATTGTTTTAGACATAAATACTTATGAGGCATCTGTACCGAGTCTCTACCAAACAGTCTATTTTGGGTCATAACCTTTTTGCACCTTGTGTTTTAAGATTATTGAAACATTATACTTTTATTTTTTTGTCTCATTAAATATATAGCTTTAGATTAGATATAATATATAAATTTATACATTTTTCTCATCAACTTTTAATTTTAACTTATAAAGTTATCCAAAACACCTTCAAATAAAAAAAATAAAGGAACTTCAAAAATTTAAAAACACTTTGAATTGACCTAAAAAATGTCAAGAATATCCTCAAAAATGAATTTTTTGTTTTCTTATTTTTTAAAAGTTTTAGTTTTTTTTTCTCTCTTATATAATAATAATTTAGTCATTTTAAAAGTCAAAATCAATTATTAGTCGAGATAAGGTACATATTTGTGTATTAAATTTAATCTAAAGGTATATATTTGATGCGATTAAAAACTGAAGGTATAGTTTTTTATTAAACTTACAATAGAGGGTATAAAAAGGTCAATACTTTGTCTATGTTCTTTGTGAAAAAAAAAAGAAGAGAAAAAGAGAATGTTTTCATATTAAAAAAAGAGAATATATATAATAATAAAAATTCAATAGATTCTATATAAACTTGAACTTAATATGCATCCCACAGAAATTAAGAATACATCATACCTAGTCAAAATCTAAATTTCGTAAATCTAATATGACCCTTTTTATTTCGTAATAAATTCTTAAAATCTTAACTTTTTTTTTTCTAATAATTATGCGACTTCTTTTTTTTTTTTTTTTTGGGTAACATCACTTAGTCTAATAAAATATATTGGTTTTTTTTAAAGCATATGTTTAGGAATATAGGGACAAATGACCTTTTTAAAGACCATTTTAAAACAAATCATATATATATTTTTTTAAATTAGGGAAATGCTTTTACTAGTTATGGAGTTGAAATAGAAAAAAATAATCTTTATTAATTATTAATCAGTTATAGTACATCAATGACATCAATGATAAACCTGAGTACATCAGTAATAAACATTAATATATATTAATATATTAGTGATACAATGTAGTACATCAATGATAAAATTGAGTACATCAGTGATACATCGTAATATATTAGTGGTATAATCTAATACATTAATGATAAATTTGAGTACATTAGTGATAAAATATAATATATCAGTGATGAAAAGCTAATGTATCAATGATAAACTTTAATACATTACCGATAAACCCTAAAATACATAAGTGATAAAAACAAACCCTAACAAAAACAAGCCCAACCCGTCACATTCTCTCTATTCTCTCTCTCCCTCCGCCCTGTTGCAGTCGTCGACTAGCGTTGGACCCATGCCACGTTGCCGACTCCAAATCTACAGCCACATATCTCTACACAAACAAAGCCGCGTGTAGATCGCTGGTGATCGCTTCTTGTCTTCATCGTAGTTGCTAGAGTCATCCTTGTTGTCATCACAGAGTGGGTTGAGTGGAAGAGGTTGTTGTCGTTGCCACATTTGTGATCGCGCAGAGCAGCCCATAGTTGGAGGTGCATGGAGGAGTTTGTCGTCACTCGTTGTCATTGTTGCCTGTTGTGGAGAGAGAGTTGCTCATCATCGCCCATTGCAAAAATTATCACTCCTTGACTTACAAGCATCTTCTTCCTTGACGGTCGCTGAAAACCGATGAAGCAGGATTTGATCTTCTTCCTCAACTCCAGTTGCAGGTGGGGGCAAAAATCAAAAAATAAAATATGGTATATAAACAATCGGCCATATCCCTAGTTTTAGAAAAGTAGGGACAAAGATTTTATTATAGGTGAAGAATGGGTCACCCAACCTAATTTTCTTATTATTTATTTATTTTGCTGAATAGTAAACCGTTACTTAAAGGTTAATTTTAATTTGGCCCCTAAAAAATAATGCTTCTCACTTATTCATTACAACTCAAAACGCCAGCTTATTATAAGGTCCAACTTTGGTACTTCTGTCACTACAACGACAATCTTTTAGCAATTTTAATCATGTTGAGTCACATTCTAGTTTGGAAAAGACAATGCAGAAGCGTGATGGTAATATGAGTGTTGCAAGCAAAGGAGAGCTAGACGAAGCAGGAGTTGCGAGCAAAGAAAGAGGTGACACTTGGGGGTTAGAACGAAAAAAATTTCATTTTTCATTTTTTTTTTTTTTTTAATAAAGCATGTTTTGCTTAAATTTATTACATTAACCATTATCAAGAAGTTTTTGAACCATACATTATAAAAACAGCGAAATAAATTAACGACTCTATGACTACAGTAGCAAACTTACAACTTATTATAAGTTCAGGGACAATTTTGTATCATTTTAAATTGTAGGGGGACAACCACTATTCTTTGACAGCCAAATATAAAATAACCCTTTATTCAACCTTTTTTTTTTTTTTAATCTTCTCACGAGCAAGTTTTGACTATAGGTTGTTCGAGGTGATCCTTTCAAAGACATTTTATCACAGTTAGTGGATTCTTTAGTGATTTCCGAGAATATAGTATAAAAATCAATATTTCACTTAAGTTTAGGGGATATATTTATGATTGTTGCATATTGGCTGCCCGCGTATCTCCCCTTGTGAATGGTCCATAAGCTCATGACAAAAGCCATCCTTTGGTCATGTGAAGAGCTCTGACATCAAGACGACTTGCAGCAAAAGAAGTGCGTTCAAAGCTTTTCTATTTTGTGGTCAAAAACAAATTTGCTTAATACCCACAAGTTTCCCACTTCCCACTACCATAAATGGAGGAAATTGTTGTAATTCCGGAGAAATTCTCAAGTTCATTACATCTTTGTTATATGTGTAATATTTAATGATTATTTTAAGCAAAATACGTGTTATGGGGATTATTATTCAAATTTGATTTTTATGATAAATTATATTTGAGTAAACATGAAATTTTTTAAGATTAAAAGTTATGCCATAAGTCCTAAGAAAGGCATGAATCAAACATAAAGAGTAGTTGACAAGCAAGAAATATAAGCTAGAGAGCTTAATTATTGAAAAATGAGTCGCAACAAATTTTAAGATGAAAATACGGTACAAAAAAAATATTATACAGAAAATATGAAAAATTATGCAACAATAGAAGAATACAATATAATAATTACACTGACAAAGTTAAGCAATACGAAAATTATACTAAGTAAAGTTAAACAGTATAGAAATTATATTGTTTGAAGAATTGGATTAGTATGGAAGGTTATGGGACTTCATAAACTATATAGAAAAGAATACTGGTAGAACGAGAAATACACAAGCAGTATAAAAAAAATACTATCAGTATAAATTTAGACTGTTAAAGTGACGATGTGGGGCCCACTTGATGACACCTAAAAGGAAGATAATTGGCCTCCTCACCCGTGACATAACCTATTTTAGACTTGTGGTGGAGCGAAGTTATTAATTAAGTAAAAAAGATGACTAAATGTTGTCATCTTTTGCATAAGCCATGAAGGAAGAAAAAAGTGACACTCCAAAGGAGGAAAAAATAGTTGCATCCCCCTTAGAAATCGGTTATGATATGTGTGGAGGAGCAAGTCTCTTTTATTGCAAATAAGTCCCTATGATGAGTCTTTATAAGGCCAAGGACTTAGATGAAATAAAAACTTTGTTTCATTCATCAAAAAATCCTCCCACTTTTTATGCAAGTTTGGATATGACTTTTATGGGATGTGTTATGGATGATGTCAAGGTCTTGAGAAGCTTTCACGTGTCAAAAGTGAGGGCAAACACTTGGAAAATGATTAGGTAAAATCCTTGCTCTTGAAATATGTTAAAGTTTGTTTGTTTGTTTTTTTTTTTCCCTAATGCATACATAGTGTTTGTTGTAAAATAATGGACTGCGGCATGTAAGAAAAACGTTGTGGTATGTTTGTTTATGTGTTATGTGGACGGCGATGATGATAGATAGTAGCAAAACTAAAGTTTAGTGTTAAAAGGAGAAAATATGACAAACTTTGGCATTTAAAGTGTTGGATAAAATGTTTTGGGTCATGGCATGTAAATGGATGTTATGGCATGATTATTTAGACTAGTAAATGCTTAAGAATACGTTTAAAAGGGTTAGAAGTAAAGCAAGATAAACCAAGTTTTGATACAAAAAGTGTGTTTAAGGAAAATTTTGAAAGATCTAAGTGTGTGGGGCCCCTAGAGATCGGATTATTTTCTGAGTTCTACACATAATTTATTAGAAACATCAAGACAGACAACTTTTGTGAAAAAATCTCGCTTGAATTTTGATCGAACAAAGCCAAAAAATATTGATTTTGGTTCTACCTATTCAAAAACATATTAAGATGAATGATTTTAAGAAAAGTTAAAATACAAAAGTTGTAGACTTCATTGAAACTGTTAAAAATTGTGGACGGTTTGCAAAAATTTTGTACCAATTTTATGTTATGAGTTTGACAAGATTTTAAGTACAAAATTTTGAAACTAGAAAAATGTTTTGAAAGAAAATATTTTGATCAAGAAGCTTTTGTAAGTCTTAATCCTTGTGAAAAATTGGACGTTTGGTATATAAAGTAGTCTTTTTTATCCCAAGGTAAAAATGTCCATATTTTGTCTTTTGGGTAAAAAAACTGTAAAACCATGTGAAATTGGGTTTTCACTGAGAAATATTAGTTTTCTGCATTGCTATGCATAGTGGATGACCACAGATCTTAAGTTTGAAAAGATTTAAGGTTTTTACTAAGAAAAGAAAGAAATACGTTAAGGATGAAATCGATATGATTTTCGTATTACGAGTCAATATTATAAAATTTTGACAAAATAGATTTTTCACAAAAGGAAAGTGATGTTTGGTTTTTCGTAATATTTCGAGTAAAAAACAAATGTAAGTTTTGTCTAAAACAGGTTTCAAAAGTTTTCTAAGACCCATCAGGGGCAAAATGGTTATTTTTTCTAAAAGAGCCAAAATAGACCTGAAGCACCCAATTTAAGAAACGCTTCTTAGTGGGAATTTTCCGTAATCCATAAGTAACATGATGGTAAAGTAAAAACAAGAAGTCTAGTAAGGTTACATGACTTAGGAAAAACCCATTAAGGTTAAAATTGTGATTTTCTATAAAATTGCTAAAACGAATCCGAGCCTTCTGAATCAACGAAATGCCCTTAGATAGAAAATGTTTCGTATCATATTAAGTAACGAAACTATCAAGTAAGACGGGAAATTTGATTAAGTAATAAATAGATTGAGCAATTAAACCGATAAGAAATGAAGCTAAGTAAAAGGAAAGAACGGTTAATGTTTAAGTTATGTTATCGATCAAATAGGTCGGTAATGAGGAAAGTTAGTTAATAGTCGGGTGTCGTTTGAACAGGACACTAAGCCGACTAATAGAAGGGAAAGAATAATGTGGGAACATTAGAGAGCATTGTTTAGGTAAGTTTCAAACCTCACTATATCATGAAGAAAATGAAATTCAAATGTTTTATAAATGTTTAAAATGTATGGCATTTGTTATGCATAATGATTTGCAGCTCAAGTTATGATTTGTATTGTGAGTACGATTGTTATGTTTAATGTTTAGGCATAAGTTATGTCATATAATATGTTCATTAAGATTACAAAGTCAGAGATCTAAACCCTCAAATTAAGATAAAAAAAGTATCATACTAGTCTTCTGATCCAAGGGGAGTGTCATGTTAAAGTTATCTTATGGCCTCGGTGTCTGATGATCGTTAAGTTTGTTTGGTATGTACACTTAGACTCATAGTTCAATAAAGTTAAGAATGATGATAAAACGTTCATCAACGAGCATAAATAGAATCATGTATTATGACACTGTTTGTATTCCTTGTAGAAATTTTTCTTTACAAGTAATGTTTATAAGAAATGTTTTATGATAAAAAATGTTTTGTGAAAACATTTTACGAGAAATGTTTTAAGAAAAAAGTTTTACGAGAAAGGTTTTATGAAAGATGTTTTTACGGGGAAGGTTTTAAAGAAGTAAGATTAAACGTTCTATGAGATTAATTTGAATTCATTGAGCGAAAGCTCATTACAAGTTTTTTATATTGTAGGTAGTCCTACAGGAGCCCAGTATGATTGGTTGACGAACTCGGTGTGACAATGACAAATATGATGATTGTGTATGGATACCACTATAGTTGACTTCCGTTGTTTAAGAAAAAGTTTTCTGCTCTTTTGAGAAGATTGAAAATTTTTACAAAATTAAATGTTTTTTTAACAAAATTTTAGACGTGAATAAACATTGTAATGCAGAGTAAAAGAAGAAAAAGAGTAGAGAGCAGAGAGAAAAGTAAAAGAAAAGAAAAGAGAAGAAAAGTAAGGGAGAGAGTAACCTGGAAGTAAAATGAATAATTACTCTTTCTCTAATCTGTGTACAAATAATTATTTTCTTTATCTTACTATTTTAACCTTTTATCACACATTTATTACACGTTATCAAGCACTAAAGTATACTGTTGCAAAGCTTAACATTCTTCATTCTATTAATATGTGGATATACTTGTTTGTTTTCCTTTCATAGACATCTAGTATGTAGATGACATTCCTCTGCCATCAATCTCCCATTTACTAAGATGCTGATAAAACTGTTAGCATTCCAATCATTTGGTCTAATAACATATCTAACTCTTAACTTTAATGCTATATACTCTGACTCATACATATATTTGCTCACCTCATTACTAAATAATTGTCAACCTTTGTTTTGTTTCTTTGAATATTTGTGCAATCTACATTTATCATTTTTATGTGTTGTTAACGTAATTCAATTTGTTTTATATTCTACTATTTTGTAACTTTTGTATTTACTAACATAATAATTTCTACTTATATTTTAATAGTTTTTCACATTGTCAAATATCATGAAGTTTGAGTTTGTTGCACTTAATATTTCAGAAAAAAAAAAAACTTGCTATAGACACTTGATGTTGAAATTTATCTCAACGCCGTGAACCTTTGAAACACTATTAAAGAAGGAAATGATGGATCTCCACAGGATCACGCTAAGGCAATGATATTTTTACGTCATCACCTCGATGGAGCATTAAAAACAGAATATCTTACGGTAAAGTATCTTTATGTCCCTTGGCAAATTTTAAAAGAACAATATGACCATCAAAGAGATGTAATACTCCTACAAAGGATACACTTGCGATTACAAGATTTTAAAACTGTTGGCAAGTCTAACTTTGTCATGCCTTGAATATGCTCCTGCAATAGCAATATTGAGAGCGTGGTTTAAAAATATTCAGAGTTAATATCATGTCTTCTTGTTGTTTAATAAAATAATAAATACTTAATGAAAAATCACCAATCTTCCTCAACTGGTTCTGCATCATTCTGAAAAAAATTCTACACCTGAAGTAAATGCTACATCATTTGGCAGTAGTGGACGTAGTTGTGGCCATAGTCATGGTCATAAATTCTTGGCATCATGTTGGTCATGATAATAACTCTTTAAATTTCAAGAAAACCACACATCACCACCAAACGTGGGAAAATAATAAGGAGAAACAACAAAAGGGAAAGGTTTTGAGAATAAAAATAATATTTGCCATCGGTGTGGTATGAAAGGATACTGGTCACGTACTTGTCTTATACCTAAACATCTTGCAGACCTTTACCAAGCCTTATTGAAGGACAAAGAGATCGGCGTAGAGACAAATTTTGTTGATTATTGTATAGACATTACTCATTTAGATGTTTTAGACTTCTTTGAATATCCTGTTGAAAATATTCACAACTTGAATGAAAATTGGGATGGTCTTGCTCCTTGATGCTATGTTAGTAATTATGTTGTATCTAATGTAATGTTTAAACTGTTAGCTTTTTATCTTCTCAATGAAATAAATTATATCTTTTAATATCTGTTACTAAAGTCTTATTGCTCATTTTTTTTTGTTTTATTTTCCCTGAAGAACATGGACTATATTAATCTTAACTTTAAGGATAATGGTGAAGACTTATGTCTGGCAGGTAGTGCAACAACGCATACAATTTTAAAACATGAAAAATAGTTTTCAAAATTAATATTACTAGAGGCTAATGTAAACACAATCTCAGGCACTATAAACCTGAATGAGGGCTCTAGAAGAGCCAATATTATGTTGCCTGGAAGAACAAAGTTCTTTTAAATGATGTATTGTTCTCTAGCAGATCTAAAAGAAATCTTTAAGTTTTTGAGATATATGTTGTAATGGATACCATATTGAAACTACAAATGAGAATAATGTGTAATATCTCTATATTACTTATAGAGTCTCAAGACAGAAGCAAATATTAGAAAAGTTACCTACTTTCTCTTCTGGGTTATATTACACATTTATTTGCAAAATTTAATCAAATATGGCGATGACCTAGAAAGCTTCTAATCCAAAATTGCTCTATTTGGCATGACCGTCTTGGTTATCCTAGGTCCATAATAATGCAAAGAAATATAGAGAACTTATATGGACACCTACAAAAGAACCAGAAGATTTTTTTGTCTAATGATTTTCTCTATGCTGCTTGTTCTCAAGGCAAATTAATTACTAGGCCATCTTAAATAAAAGTTACTATTGAATCCCCCACATTTCTAGAAAGAATTCAAGGAGACATTTGTCTATGTGGATATATACAACCATCATGTGGACCATTTAAAAAATATTATGGTGTTAATAAAACCTCAACACATTGGTCGCAAGTTTATCTATTATATATACATAATATGGTGTTTGCAAGATTTCTTACTCAAGTAATCCTATTAAGGGCACAATTTTCAGATTCTACAATTAAGACAATTCGTGTTGATAATGCTAGTGAATTCATTTTCTAAGGATTTAATGATTATTGCATGTCAATTGAAATTACCGTTGAGCATCCCATCGTTTATATACATATACATAATGGTCTAGTAGAATCATTTATTAAACTCCTCTAATTAATTGCTAGACTATTATTGATAAGAACAAAATTGCCAATTTCTAATTCGGGACATGCTATATTGCATGCTATAGCACTTGTTTGCATAAGACTAATAGGATATAAAAAAAATTCCCCATTACAGCTTGCATTTGGGCAAGAACCAAATATTTCCCATCTAAGAATTTTTGGTTGCGTAGTATAGAGTCTAATTACTCCATCACAACGTACCAAGATGGATCCTCAAAGAAAGCTAGGAATTTATCTTGGGTTTGAATCCCCTTCCATCATTAAATATCTTGAACCCTAGACAGGTGAAATTTTTACGGTAGTGTATTGTCATTTTGATGAAACAATTTTCTCAGCATTAGGGGAGAAAATAAAGAGTTGGAAAATAAAATATTTTATAAAATGCATCTTCTTTGTCACATTTTGATCCTCATCCTAATCAATGTGAACTAGAAGTTCAAAGATATTCATTTACAAAATATCACAAACCAATTTCCTGATGCATTCACTAATACAAATAAAGTGACTATGTCGCATATACCACCTATTAATGTTCCAGTTCGTATCGATATCCCTGTTGAGCAAAATGAAAATGTAGCAGCAAATGAATCTAAGGCCTGCTTAATGTTAGAAAAATAGTACGCAGTGAAATTTTAAAATTTTATATCATAGTATTTTTCAAAACACAAGTTTGACATGCTATATGCATAAATTAATCAAATTTTACTAACCTTTGAATGTCGAAGAACTCCTGTAATCCTTGAAGAGAAGTAACATTCCAGAAGAGCCTCAACCAATTAGTCTTCTTTGCTATTCTCTATCTACGATCGAAGTGAGTGTAGGCTCACATGTATAGCTCTTCCTCAAGGTGATTCTCCTTCCAACCAATTGAAAGAACCCAAAGCTAGGGTTCGTGATTTGTCAACAAGAGCTCTTAGGGAGTTTCAGATTCTCACTAGCAGAGTATCACTCTTAATCTCTCAATTGATCTAAATAACTTATGAGACTCACTCCCTATTTATAGAGGTTGGGTCTCAGTTCATTCCTTATCAGATAAGGTCTCAAAAATTTGAATTAGAATCAAATTCGGATCAATATCGGATAAAATTTGGGTAAAAATGCATGACTTTATTTCGCGCATAGGCAGGCCGATTTGTCTCATAGGCAGGTCGAACATGCCCCATCAGTAGGATGAATTTTAGGATCAGCATGCCGAACTACCGAAAAAAAATCTCAACGAATTTTTTATTTTTCACCCGAAATTCTATAGGATAAAGCCCTAGTTTTAATTCAAATAACCCAATAGAGAAGTTATCTAATTAGAACAACTTTATCTAGAAAATCTCTAGGAAAATAAATAGATTCCTAATAATTCAACAAGTTTATCATGATATAATTTATTCAAAATTAAATCAACTGATAAACAAACAAGAATTATCCGATCCCAATAATTCAACAAGTTTAATCTTGAATTAATTTTTTCACAAAATTAATTCAACCGATCAACAGACATGAATTATTTGATTCTTTCAAATTTCAACCAATCTAATAAATCTGACATAAGTCACCAATAATTAGAAAAGCACGCCGTATTGTTACAGGATTTTGTGACCTAACAAAGGGGATCAAATGGACTTATATGGTTCAAGCTCTCGATAATTATGAAACCCAATATCGTAGATATATATTTCATAATTATCAACTCCAACGCTACTCCACTAAAAGCTTAGAGTTGCACTCTCGAACTCTATAGAATTATGAAGCTCGTATAGTAAGTCTCCATGACATATCATAGTGTACCGTATTCCCATAGGATTATCTATAATCGGCTTAAGGACAAGTTTTGTCTTACCTTTTCGATTATTTTTATCTTATGCTCCATTGTCTCACCATCGCAAAACTTACCATCTAAAGACGGTATACCATTCGGTTACACCTATGTATCCAAATGGTTGAGCGTTCCAGTTTTTCAATTACAGGATAACGCATATAAGAGGATATCACTACTCCTAAAGAGGAGCTGTGGATTCCATGTCTATGAATAATAGGTCTACGCTATCAAGAGTCATGCCTCCAATGTACCAGCATGCATACCACTATTAAAATCTGGGTGTCACCCTTTGGTACATCAAAAGACATAAGTCAAGACAACGGGCCCACTATTCATCTCAAGATTAAGATACAATACAAATGATTGTCTAAAGTGAATCGATTTGCTAACACAGAATTATTAATCCAAATCAATTCACTTTATGTCCCGATCCAACACATCATCACCTATAACAACGTGCCAATGTTTCTATTCACGGAGTCCACCTTGATGGTTAAGACAAACCATCTCCCAATAGGGATATAAACAACATAACAATCTTTACATGAATAAAGTGCCCAACGTTATTCCCTCAATTGTGGATCTTATGATTTAGACCGTCACCTTAAGAATCATGTCTTCCACATAATCTGTCCATCACATGCTTAATTCTTAAAGGTTTAGACCGACAGTCTCAGACTATTGTTTGCTTATCATACATTCAACAAATATGAACGTAAAGAGGACAAGATTTGTTATATATAATAAATAAATTCTTTATTGATAAAAATGTCTCCAAAAACTTATTACATTTTTACTCCTTAGGGCATACATGTCTAACAATCTCCCACTTGCACTAAGTGAGTAAATATGACAAATCTCGCATCCCCATAGCTTTCACGTGCCTCTCGAAGACTCTCCTAATAAGTGTCTTCGTGAATGGTTCAGCTAAATTATCCTCTAACGCGATTTTGCATATCGTGACATGCCTGCCCTCGACGAAGTCCTTTATCACATGATAGTTTCGATCAATATGCTTACTCTTCTTGTGAAATCTTGGTTCCTTTGCATTAGCTACCACCGCACTGTTATCACAGTACAGTGATACCGCCTTATCCATACTAGGAACTACCTCAAGATCCCCAAGGAACTTGCGGAGCCACACTGCTTCTTTCGAAGCATCACTAGCTGCCACATACTTGGCTTCCATCGTTGAATCTGAAGTATAATCTTGCTTCACACTTCTCTAACTAATGGCACCGTAGCCTAGAGTAAACACAAAACCCGAAGTTGATTTCTTAGAATCCAGACAGGATTGAAATTTTGAGTCAGTATATCCTAGAGGATTTAAGTCCTCACCTGAATGCACAAGCATATACCTCGAGTCCTTCTCAGGTACTTGAAAATATGCTTTACTGCAACCCAATGGTTCGGTCCTGGATCTGCCTGAAATCGACTTACAATCTCGACCGTATAGCAAATATCCTATCGTGTGCAAAGCATGGCATACATGAGACTACTCACTGCCGAAACATAAGGCACCTTCTTCATGTATTTTCTTTCTTCATTAGACTTTGGAGAGTCTTTCTTAGAAAGAGTAATTCCAGACCTAGATGGTTGCCCACCTTTCTTGGAATCCTGCATTGCATACCTCCTGAGAATTTTATTTATGTAGCTGGCTTGTGACAAAGCTAGCATTTTGTTCTTTCTATCCCAAAAGATCTGAATACCGAAAACAAAATTAGCCTCACCCAAGTCCTTCATGTCAAACTGCTTGGTCAACCATAATTTGACCGATGACAACACCTCAATGTCATTGCCAATTAGCAGAATGTCATCTACATAGAGCAGCTAAAAAACCATCTTCCCATCCTTAATGTGTTTATAAACACATGGCTCATCCACATTTTGTGAGAACCCATAAGTCTTGATCACCTAATCAAATCTTATGTTCCAAGAACGGGAAGCCTGCTTAAGTCCATATATTGACTTTAGCAACTTACAAACCGTATCCTCTTAACCCTTGACCTTGAACCCGTCTAGTTGTTCCATATAAATGGACTCATCAAGATAGTCATTTAGAAAAGCCATCTTGACATCCATCTGTCAAATCTCGTAGTCGAGAGCAACAGCTATGGACAAGAGAATCCGGATGGACTTAAGCATGGCTACAGGCGAAATGGTTTCCTCGTAATCGATTCCTTCCTTTTGCGTATAACCCTTAGCTACCATTCTAGCCTTAAAGGTTTCGACCTTTCCATCCACTCCTCTTTTCCTCTTGTAGATCCATTTACACCCTATGGATTTTACCCCTTTGGGAAGATCTATAAGCTCCCAGACCTAATTAGTCTCCATAGACTTAATCTCTATGTTCATGGCCTCTGTCAAGAGTTTCGAATGAACATCCTCCATAGCCTCTGCGTAAGTGTAAGGATCCCTGTCATGTTGATCCGATTTAGCCAAGAAGGCATCCCCATGAACATATACCTCTCGGGTTGACGCCCGATCCTCCCACTATACCGAAGCCCCTTAGATTGTTGTTCGGGTTGGTTTGGTCTTTCTACACTGATCGGAATGGTCTCATTCGGAACCTCCAGGTGATCGGATCACTCCTCAACTCCTCAAGCACTACTTTGCTTCGAGGCTTAAAGTCGTCCATGTAACTCTCCTCAAGGAAAGTTGCATTAGTTAAAACCACGACTTTATTTTCCTTTGGGTCATAGAAATAACCACCTTTAGTCCCTTTTGGATATCCTATAGACACACAAACTTCTGAATGTGCTTCCAACTTATTCGCATCCTTAAACAGGACATGAGCCGAACATACCCATATGTGAATATGGTTTAAGGATGTCTTTCTACTTGTCCACAACTCGTGAGGAGTTTTAGGGACCGATTTTGAAGGCACATTGTTCAAAAGATAACATGCTGTTTGTAGTGCATATCCCCAAAAGAATAAAGGTAATGATGAATAACTCATCATGGACCTTATCATGTCTAATAAAGTCCTATTTCTTCTCTCCACTACGCCATTCTACTGCGGAGTGCCCGGCGTAGTCAAATGGGATAAAATCCCATTCTCTAATAAGTGTCCTAGAAACTCATCGAAAGGTATTCTTTACCTCGATCAGATCGAAGTGTCGTTATGGGTCTACCCAATTATTTTTCCACTTCAGCCCGAAACTCCATGAACTTGTCAAAAGTTTCGCTTTTGTTGTGCATCAAGTACACATACCCATACCTTGAGTAATCGTCAATAAAAGTGACGAAGTACTCATACCCTCCTCGTGCCTGAATGTTCATCGGTCCACAAACATCACTATGCACAAGTTCTAGAACCCCTTTCGGCCCTATTGCCCTTAAACCTGAATGGTCTTATGGTCATTTTACCCTCCAAACAAGATTCACATTGAGGTATAGATTCTACCTTTAAGTGACTTAAAACAACTTTATCTAGATAATCTCCAGGAAAATAAATAGATTCCTAATAATTCAACAAGTTTATCTTGCTATAATTTATTCAAAATTAAATCAACTGATAAAAAAACAAGAATTATCCGATCCCAATAATTCAACAAGTTTAATCTTGAATTAATTTTTTCACAAAATTAATTCAACCGATAAACAGACATGAATTATTTGATTCTTTCAAATTTCAACCAATCTAATAAATATGACATAAGTCACCAATAATTAGAAAAGCACGCCGTATCGTTACAGGATTTTGTGAGCTAGCAAAGAGGAACAAATGGACCTATACAGTTCAAGCTCCCGATAATTACGAAACCCAATATCGTAGATATACATTCATAATTATCAACTCCAACACTACTCCACTAAAAGCTTGGAGTTGCACTCTCGAACTCTATAGAATTACAAAGCTCATATAGCTAAGTCTCCATGACATATCATAGTGTACCATATCTCCATAGGATTATCTATAATCGGCTTAAGGACAAGTTCTGTCTTACCTTCCCGATTATTTTTATCTTACGTTCTATTATCTCACCATCGAAAAACTTACCATCTAAAGACGGTATACCATTCAGTTACACCTATGTATCCTAATGGTTGAGCGCTCCAGTTTTCAATTATAGGATAATGCATATAAGAGGATATCACTACTCCTAAAGAGGAGCTATGGATTCCATGTCTATGAATAATAGGTCTACCCTATCAAGAGTCATGCCTCCAACGTACCGGCATGCATATCACTATTAAAATGTGGGTGTCACCCTTTGGTATATCAAAAGACATAAGTCAAGACAACGGGCCCACTATTCATCTCAAGATTAAGATACAATACAAATGATTGTCTAAAGTGAATCGATTTGCTATGACAGAATTATTAATCCAAATCAATTCACTTTATGTCCTGATCCAATACATCATTACCTATGACAACGTGCCAATATTTCTATTCACAGAGTCCACCTCCGATGGTTAAGACAAACCATCTCCCAATAGGGATATAGACAACATAACAATCTTTACATGAATAAAGTGCCCAACATTATTCCCTCGATTGTGGATCTTATGATTTAGACCGTCACCTTAAGAATTGTATCTTTCACATAATCTATCCATCACATGCCCAATTCTTAAAGGTTTAGACCGACAGTCTCAGACTATTGTTTGCTTATCATACATTCAACAAATATAAATGTAAAGAGGACAAGATTTGGTATTATAATAAATAAATTCTTTATTGATAAAAATATCTCGAAAAACTTATTATATTTTTACTCCTTAGGGCATACATGTCTAACACTTAAAGCATGGTAGACCAAATGGTTCTAAGGATAAAATTCCCTGAAAGAGAAAAGGAAAAGAAAAAGAAAAGCAAATTGATACTTCTAAGGAGATTGGTGCTTTTGAAGAAGCCATATTGCTAGGACAAATGACCAACATAAACAAAGGAAAGACAATAGAAGTAGTCTAGGTACCTAAAAATAGTTAAAATGTTGAGATCTCAATAAATTATGTTAGTACAAGAAAACAATGGAACCAGGATAAAATTGTTGTTGACAACATATTTGCATATGAAGTAGCGCTTGACATAATGAAAGAAAGCGAGGATCTTAAACCAAAGTCCGTGTTACGACTCTTCATGGACCGTTACATTGAACTTATTTTTCTTATCTTTATATCTTATAAGTGTCGAAGATACTACTTTGTAACAATATTCTTAATTTGTCAGAAATGATTTTTGAAACTTTGATAAATTTTGGGAAATTTTATTTTTAGATTACTTTTATCTTATCAAAAAAATAATTTTCATGATTAATATAAGTCTAAAATCCATGTCACAAAATAAATTTAAATTCTCAATAATCCTCTAATTAAAATCACATCAATCAAAGTCTCAAAAAATTATTTAAAATAAAAACGTTTTCATCCTATGAACTTTCTTCCTATTTTCCTATCGCACATCGTCCTACATCTGCTCCAAGCTTCTCCATCCTTATATTTTACCTTTTCCCTTATCTGCAACATGAATCAACTTATAAAAGCAAAGCTTAGTAATACACTTATATCTCACAAAAATAAACAAAATTTTTTTGTCATATAATAAACATCATTGAAAACTTTTCAACATTTAAAAACCATCACATAGTGGGCCCGACATTGTACCGTTATAGCGTGCTAGTCATAGAAAGAGTGAAGTAGCCAATCCTAAACCAACAATGACAAAAAGTCTGCTCACCGAACAAAAGATAGCTCATTGGTCAGCATCAACATCAAGGGCGTACAACGCCAATTTAAAACATAAAAATATATATATTCTTATATACATATATTTTTCAACAAAACATCATCATAAGAGAAATGTTAAAACATCTTAATATCATCATCAACATCAAAAACATATATTTCTCATCATCATTTTTTTTTCATGTTGCAAGCAAGGGTGTACTTACATAGGTGCCCTGCTAAACCTTTTTAAACTTTTTAGATGGTGATGTGGGATCAAGGTCTTAGGTGCTCATCTTTAGAACCGTTCATGCCACAAGTATAATAAAATTATTAAAAAGCCATAATAATCTATTAAATACATCCATCTCATCACCGTTAACAATTAACATATAGCTATAAATATATTAAAATGTTAACAATTAAATATAACTTGTTTTATTATAATATAACAAATGTAAAAAAGACTGTAATAACAAACTGTTATAAAGTTCTAACAAAACTTAAAACCGTAAACTTATAAACTAATAGAACTTAAAAAAAAAAAACGTAAACTTAAAATAGAACAAAAACTTAGATGTATAACGTAAACTCATAATATAACAAAAAACTCTAATTCAAAACGTAAACTTATAATAACTTAAAATTATCATAAGTTATAACTCATTAGTATAGATAAAACTATAAACAGTAAAGAAAACAAAACAAAACATTAACTAGTAAACAAAACTATAAACAATAAACAAAATCAAACCATACAAAACCTAATATATATAAATATATATATATATTTAAACAATGAACCAACACCAATCATCATATAGCCTCTCTCAATTGTCAAACAATCCCTCAAAAAAACACATCCAAACCTAATTAAAAAATCACCTAACTTTTATGAAATAATAGATTAAACACAAAGCATACCTTAAAGTTCTCTTGATTACAGCTTGAAAGAAAGAAAATTTTACAAAAGAAAATAGAAGGATGAAGGTTTACTAGATGGTATTGAATTTTTAGAGAAAAGCGAGAGGAAGAGAGTGTTGGGGAGAACAAACGTATAAAACTTTGAAGCAATTAATTCTAAAATAAATTTTGGAATTCACTTGACATAGAATAGCTTAAATTAGGTGATTTATGGGTTGTAAATATTTTACTTTGGATAAGAACAGTTGTCAGCAATCAAAACAATGAACTCAATGAAAAATTACAAGTCAAAGCTTCCCCCCCCCCCTCCCCCCCCCCCCAACAATCCTTTTTTCTAATGTTTCATGTTACTATATAACAAATTCATCTATTCACGTTACTAATATATTTAACATATTACATAACTTCCTTTTTTTTAACAACTTAACATATATATATATATATATAAACATAGTAAACATATATATCTATATACATGTAAATATAAGCATAGATAGTAATATTTATATTTAGGACTTAACATATATATATATATATATAAACATAATAAAGATATATATATATATTAACATATTAATATATATTTATATATATATATATATATGACTTCTTATATATATATATTTAATTCATACAACTAAACCATGGTACGAATTCATCAAATCATCATAAAAAAATTATTAATTTGGCATGAATTTCGTTCTAGCACATCGAGTCCTTGTCATATTACCTAAAAAAATAACTTAACATAACATTATAGTTATTTGCATATGATATTATCATATTACCTATGTTTATTTTTCTAACGTCAAATTTTGGTGCATTACAGTCCCTCTTACCTTATAGAAGTTTCATCCTTGAAACTTAGAAAAATTCTGGTTAATTCACTCTCATAGTGTCCTCCCACTCCCACGTGGCTTCTTCTATCTTATGATTATGCCATAGAACTTTCACTAAAAGAATCTCTTTGTTTCTCAAGGTCTTCATCTTTCGATCCAAAATCTCTATTGGTTTCTCTTCGTAGCTCATATTCTTTTCAATCTGAATCGCTTACGGTGAGATGATGTTGGATGGATCCGATACATACTTTTTCAACATCAATACAAAAAAATACATTATGAATAGACGCCCTCTCCTAAGGCAATTCTAACTTGTAGGCCACATTATTGATACATTCAATCACCATATACAGTCCCACATATTTGGGACTAAGCTTGTCTTTCTTCCCAAATCGCATCACGCCCTTTATTGAGGCAACCTTGATGAGAACCAAGTGACCAACCTCAAACTTTAAGGGCCTCCGTTGTACATCTGTATAACTCTTTTGCCTACTTTGAGCTATTGCAATCCTTTGCTGAATCACTTTTATTGCTTCAGTCTTCTTATTGAAAAGGTCAGTTTTCTCCTTAAGTTTTAACTCCACTAGCTTCTTCTCCCTAGCGTCATGCCAATAAATTAGGGATCTACAATGTCTCCATAAAGTGCCTCATAGGGGGCCATCCCAATTGTCGCTTGATAACTATTATTATAAGCAAACTTAGATAACGGAAGAAACTTACACCAACTCCCTTTGAAGTCCAAGATATAAGCTCGGAGCATATCCTCAAGTGTTTGATTGGTTCTCTCTGTTTAACCATCTGTCTAAGGGTGAAATGCTATGCTTAAATTCAACTTTGTGCCCATAGCTTCCTGAACACTCTTCTAGAAATGAGAAGTGAACCTACTATCTCGATCTAAGATAATAGACTTGGGAACACCATGGAGCCTCACAACTTCCTTCACACATAGTTCTACCAATTGTTCCATAGAGAATGTTGTCTAAATAGGAAGAAAGTATGATGACTTTGTCAATCTGTCAATAATCACCCATATAGCATCGTATCCATTCATAGTCTTGGATAGTCTGGTAACAAAATCCATTGAAATATCCTCCCATTTCCACTCTAGAATTTGAATCGATTGGAGTACACCTCCTAGCCTTTGGTGCTCTGCCTTAACTTGTTGGCAAGTCAAACATTGCTTGACATAGTGAACTACATCCTTCTTCATTCCGAACCACCAGAAATTGTTCTTAAGGTCCACATACATCTTGGTTGCATTAGGATGAAGAGCATACGAGGTGCTGTGCACTTCTGCAATAATCTTTTTCATCAATTCTTCTTCCTTAGGAATACACATCTGTCCTTTGAGCTTTAGCATTCCATCATCATACGAACTAAAACCTTCACATTTTTCCTCAAGCATCGCCCTCTTAATCCTCACAAGACTGAGATCAAGATCTTGCTTACTCTGAATATCATCTAGAATAGTCAGAGACAAGGTCATTGTTGATAATCGCCCAACTACTAATTCCAATCCACAATCATGAATCTCCTCCTGAAGGAGTTTGGACATCATATGCAAGGACATTAATGTAGTAAGGGCTTTTCGACTCAATGCATCTGCTACCCTATTTGCCTTCCCTGGTTGGTCAAGGATTTCACAATCATAATATTTTGCTTGCTCAAGCCACCTCCTTTGCCTCATATTTAGTTCCTTCTATGTCAAGATGTACTTCAAACTTTGGTGATCAGTGAATATTTGGCATCGAGCCCCACACAAATAATGCCTCTAGATTTTCAATGCAAAAACAATAGCAACCAACTCTAAGTCGTGAGTAGGATAGTTTTATTCATAGTTTTTTAATTGCCTAGAGGCGTAGGTAATTACTTTCTCATTTTGCATTAACATTGCACTAAGTCCTAACTTGGAAGCATCATTGTAAATCATAAACCCTTCATCCCTTTATGGAATGGTCAAGATTGGGGCATTTACGAGTCATCTTTTAGCTCTTAGAAGATTTTCTCGTAGTCTTCAGTCCATTCAAGCTTCTTTCCTTTTTGGGTAAGGGTCATAAACAACATGGCTAGCTTTGAAAATCAACTACAAATTTCCTATAATATCCCACTAAACCAAGGAAGCTTCTGACTTCACTTGTATTGGATGGTCTCTTCCAATTATTGATAGCCTCAATTTTCATAGGATTAACCATCACCCCATCTTTGGAAATCACATGACCAAGGAATGCCACACGATCTAACCCAAATTACATTTGGAGAACTTGGCTTACAATTGGTGCCTCTTCAATGTCTGCAACACTATCCTCAAATGCTCCTCGTGCTCCTCTCGAGTCTTTAAATAAATGAGAATATCATCGATGAATACTATCACAAACTTATCAAAAACTTCTTAAATAGTCTATTCATTAAGTTCATGAAAGCAATAAAGGCATTGGTAAACCCAAATGGCATGATTGTAAACTTATAGTGACCGTAACAAGTTTTGAAGGCTGACTTAGGGATATCTTCCTCCTTAATCTTTAATTGGTAATACGGAGATCATAAATCAGTCTTTGAAAACATAGTTGCATCGTGCAACTGGCCAAACAAATTGTCCATTCTCAGTAACAGGTATTTGTTTCTTATGGTCACCTTGTTCAGCTTTCTATAGACGATGCAAAGCCCCATTGATCCATCATTATTTTTCATAAATTAAACTAGAGCTCCCTATGGCGAATGACTAGCACAGATGAAACCCTTATTCACCAGCTTTTGAAGTTGCTTATACAATTCTTTCAATTTAGCAAGTGCCATGCAATATGGTGCCTTAGAGATTGGCCCTGTTCTAGGTACTAACTCAATCTCGAACTTAGTTTTTCTATATGGTGGCAAACTTGACAAGTCATCAGGAAACACATCCTTAAAATCCCATACAATAGGCACATCTTCAATTTCCATCTTATCTTCTTTCTTCCTATTAATGTTGCTAGCCAAGAAACCGATACAACCATTGGCTAGCATCTTCCAAGCCTTCATCGCTAATAGGAATAACTTTGTCTTCTTTCTCAGCTCACCAACAAATTCGAACCAGGCCTCCCCTTCATCAAACATGACCTTATGTCTTTGACATTCAATAGACGTGTATTTACCCAAGAAATCCATACCTAAGGTTAGGTCATAGTCGTGCATCTCGAGCATTATCAGATCACTATAGAGCTCCCTATCAACAATTATCATCGGTATAGCTCGTAACCAATGGGTGGATATCATTACTTCCCCAGAGGGTAGTATTATAGTGAATCCCTAACTTAAGACATCTTGATTTCTTCCTATTCTTTTTCCAAAAGAAGAAGATACAAAGGAGTGTGTGGCTCCAGTGTCGAAAAGAACGTTAGCATACTGATTAATAACAAGTATCTGATATTTAACAATGGTAGAAGTCTCAACAGTAGCTTCATCTTTTGTCATGGTAAAAATTTTGGCATTGGTGATGAGTGTAGGGGCCTCAAGTCATCCTTGAGAAATATGTGGACCATTAAGAGCAGCCTGCATGATGTGAAGCTGAATAGATTGGTTCCTCTATTGGCTTTGTTGGAAGGGCTGGTAGGTCTTCTTTAGACAATTCTTGGACTGGTGACCTTCACGTCCATAGCTATAACATAGGTTCATGCCCTGACAACATTCTCCTAAGTGCATCTTCCCACATTTTAAACAAGGTGGAATATACTTAGCTTGCTTGACTAGTTGACCTCCTCCTTAGCGGTTGTTTTGGTTCTTCTGATTAGGAAAGTTCTCTTTTCTTTTGTTATTGTTCCAATGACCTCCTTGGGACTTGCCTTGATTTCTAAAGTTCCCATGGTTTTGGTGGTTGTTATTGTTCTTAGAAGCCTCAGCCTGATGAGTCTGGCCTTCATTCCTTTTGTTCAGGTGATACTCAGCAAAAAAGGCACAATTGACACACTTAGCTATGGCCTTCGGTGGAGCAGTTCCCTTGTCGACAATCACTGTAATCTCATGCTTTAACATCCTAATCATTCTCCTCAGGTGTTCCTCCTCAGTTGGCACCATGCTAGGACAAAGATGTGCCAGTTGGTTAAACAACTTAACAACTTCGGTCATAGATAAATTTCCTTAATGGAAGTTATTAAACTCATCATAGTGTTCTTTTGTCATAGACATATTGAAATATTGCTTGTTAAATGCCTGGAGGAAATCTTGCCACGCCATTTGATTTACATCCCTACTCAGCTCAACTCCTTCCCACTAGATTATAACATCATCCGTCAAACAGTAGGAAGCACACCTCACCTTTTCATTCTTAGTCAAGCCCATAAAGTTTAGCACCAATTCGATAGACTTTAACCACCCTTGAGCCACCAAAGGTTAGTTGAACTGTTGAATTCCTTTTGCTTCATCGTGTTAAGCCTAGGATATAGGGGTTCAAGATTTGCTCCATCCTGAACTCCTTTATACTACTCTGGTTGTGGAACTAGTGGACTAGCAGGGACTTCACCTCTGTTTCTAGCTTGCAAATTATTAATAAGCATCTGTTGTTCCTAAACTTGTGTTTGAAGCTGTGCCACCATTTCTACTAGATTAAGCTGTGCTGCAGTCTTAGTTTCGGCTTACCCATTACCTCTTCATTGGTCTTGTGTACTCGTTGTCCGTGCACCGTCTTTCTTAGTCGTCTGTTGGATAGAAAATTTTATTAATAAGTCAACTTTATTTCAAGATATCGAGTCAAGATTCAAACTTTCCATAATTAGAACATTACCTCACAAAGTCTTCATCTATTTGTGGCAAATTAATTAATTACTTATTAATTTAGTTATTAGCTCCACCAACTGAGCTTATTTGCCAAGGCAGTTGAAGCCTGCATTAATCTACAAATGCTTGTTCTTTTATTTGATATAGCTTTTGATAAAATCCTTTGAACAAGTTTTATAAATTTCCCCCAATTTAGGTCCAATTTTTACTGAATTTGAAAAACTGTCATTTGCTTCTCCAAAGTTCAAAACGATAGCAAATTAATCGGTCTTCTTTCAACACTTCAAAGGATGAAAAAGTTTATGTGCCACCAATTGGAAATTTATATAAATTTCCCAAAAATTGAGCTGATTTTTCACAAGGCTCCCCCAAACTTTTAAAACGTCAACAACTTTGCCCTTTTCATCACTTATAATTAGATGGAAAAGCTCACGTGGCCCAAATTTAAAAGATTTTAAATCTAATTTAAATTAAACATTGTACTAGCAAGAAAAAAAATTATAAAAAAACTAATACTAATACTAAATAGCTAGAGTTACTCCTAAAAGAAATAGAGCTTGGTGAACTTATGAAAAGAAACCTCAATAGGCATGTAAGTATTTTCTGCCCTATATAGTCCAAAGAAAAAAAAAATCAGCATTGAGTTTGGAAAGGGGATTGATTTATATGGGAAATTCAACTGTTTTCATAATGTGTATCAAGTTAAAAGACAAGATTTAGGAACAAAATTGTCTCACTGATTGGAATAGCTAATGAAGCTCAATTTCGAATGAATGAAAGACTGCTGGAAGAAAAGAGTGTTCTCTCTCTACACACACCCCTGTATGTATGTTTTCATGCATGATGAGCTAGAAAAATTTTTCAGTGCAGGCACTATGAAAAACAATTAAAAATAGTTTTTTTTTTTTTTACTGAATAGAGATATCTCATGGAGTGTGTTTAGGAAATTAGTTGAAACTTAAAAATTATAGTATGTGACAGCTTTATACTATAAAAAACTTTTGCTTTTCACTGTAGCATGTGAGAACTTTTTACACGCTTCCCAAAAGAAAATATGGTTGTTTTGTGCAAATTTAAAGGCTTCTTGTCTCTCAAGTGGAGAATATTGTAAAAAAGTAGATTATTTCTCCCATGTTTATTACAAGTTATAACTAGATTGATGAAAACTCTCTTTCAAAATAGATATTTGTTGGGCGTTAATGTATTGAATATATTGCTGGGTTGGGTTTGTAATGATGGTCAATGTTGATCCCTGACACTGGCATAACACCACATGTGGGGGTACATGGTGGTCGGGCTCCTTGTTCTACCCAGCTCTGCCTCGTCTAGTCGGATCTGCAAGAGGAGAGAATGCCTTAGAGTAAGGGGACACTAGTATGGTGTCTTCCTCTGACTAGGAAGAACAAAGGGGGAGGCAGAGTAAGCTAGGGAAGAATGCTTGTACCTTTTGTGGTGGAGTTGATGCTCCTATTTGTAGACTTTAGCTTAGAACTAGGCATGGACCGAGTTTGGCCTGTAACTCAAGTGTACTATTGTACAAAGCCTAGGTGGCCAATAACATGTGTCACAATCTCCAGACAAGGAGGATTGCCCAATGGAGAGCTAAGATTGTGCCATGTGGTGGTCTTTGGATATGATCTACTACTATGTGATTTCATCGGGGTCCAATCAGCCTAAGGGTTGGGAAATATTTCTATGAGCATATTCGGATAGTTGGTCTTGGGCCCGATTGGCCTTTTTTGGACTTTTCGTCTTAGACATAGTTGGCAGTAGCCGAGACATGGTCTTCTTCAGTCGGCCGTAGTCTTCTTAGACTTGACTAAACTCTTCATCAGACCTGAGGTCTCTTGTTTGGCCTAGCCTTTTTGGACTTTTCGTCCTAGACCTGGTTGGTTGAAGCTAGGACATAATCTTCTTTGGTCAACTGTAGCCTTCTTGGACTTGGTCGGACACTTCGTCAAACCTGAGGTCTCTTGGTTGGCTATAGTCTTTTTGGACTTTTCGCCATAAACCTAGTTGGCCAAAGCTGGGACCTGGTCTTTTCTAGTTAGCCATAACCTTTTTGGATACTTCATCCTAGACTTGGTTGGCCGTATCTAAGTAGGACAGATCATGGTTAGATGGATCTTGGTCGGACACATCTTGATCAGACAGATCCTGGTCATGGGCCTATGGTTGGACCTGGTCAGAGTTAGTGGACTTGGTCTAACTCTTGCTTAGATTCGATCCTCTTCTTTGGTTTGACACTTAGTTAAGTGGCCTTCTAGTCCATTAGTTTTTTTATCATTCCAGGAATGGTTAGAGGGGGGAGATGAGGTTATTGGAAAGACACAGTGCCCTTCTTCTAGTGTCAAATGTCAATGCCTGAGACCGACATAACACCTCATACGGGGGTGCATGGTGTTTGGGTTCCTTATTTAGCTCGGCTCTACTTGGTCTAGTTCGATTTGTAAGAGGAAAGAATGTCTTGGAGTAAGGGAACATTGATCTGAGCGTCGGAGTGCCTTTGGAAGGTACATCCTGGTGTCCTCTTACTTTGAGGCATTCTTTCCTCTTGTAGATCTGACTAGACCAAGCGGAGCTAGGAAGAACAAGGACCCCGACTATTGTGTGCCCCCGCATGTGGTGTTATGTTGTATCAGCCATCAACAGTTAGGTAAAAGTATGCTGAACATTTAACATATCTTTTTTTCATAAAAAAATCTAATGAAGAAGATGACTTGAGGTAAGGGCACATTAATATTCCACAAAATTATGAACTCATAAGATGATTTTACAACAATACCCTCATTTTTGGTGTCACTAGCCACTTATGTCATAATTTTCGTAAATGAAAGTAACGGAATGGTAATTTTGTTAACAAAATATAGTTTGAGGGAGACGGACATTACAAATACAAGTTCAAGGGATAAAATATTACAAATGTCACAATTCGAGGAGAATTTTTGTAATTAATCCTTTAAACATTGATAGGGGACAATTATTATGCAATGGGAACATAACTGTTTTTTATATATAATTTTAGAATTAAAATGTTTCTTAAAATTTGAGCGGGCACATGCCTTGTCATATTGATATGCTTTATTATGTATGTATGAACTTGTTCCTTCTTTCTCATTATAATTTGTATTCACATTGAAAACTTGTATTCATATCATAAATAAATAAAAAGTCAACACAAGTAAACAAATTTAGCATGACGTTATAGAGAACGAAATTGGAGTACCCTCACCAAATGATTAAAAAAAAAAAGTGATTTTGGAGGATTATCAGAATATAGGCAAGTAATATGTAGCAGAAACTTATGTGAATATAAAGCTAAGAATAGTAATACATTCATAAGATATCCATAGGTCTTCAACAATTAGTTCCATAGTAAAAGTTTTATGCATGTAAAAAATCCATATTAAATGGTGCTAAGGTATTTGGAAATTTTGTTTAAGCTCATGAGTTTAAATTTAAACAGTGTAAAACTCTTACATGTTATAGTGTAAAATAAAAGTATGCTGCGATATAAAACTCTTGTATCTTACGGCATTTGAACTCATAAGTTTGAACCAAAATTGTCAAACACCTTACTAATGAGGGTGTGAGGTTGCCAATTACCAGTACATTAAATGATATAGAGTAAGGTAGAGTGAGATGGGACTTAAATTTGAGAGTGTTGAGTTCGATTTTGCAATGTATAAAAAAGAACAAAGGTTGAAAATCTTAATAATATAATTTCATATTAAAAAAAAAAAGGCGAACAGGAGCCTTGAAATTGTAGATGCACATTAGCATATTTGCGAGGCCACCACCAAATCCCAAAGTAAGCTAGAACATATATAGGCGGTAGGTAGAGTAATGTCTCAAACCCTTAGAACTTCTATTATGTACATCTACTAGCAGAATTAAAATTCATAATTCAATTCCAAATTTTACTTTAAAGTCTCTCCTCAATGATTGAAAACCCTACAGCGTTGAAAATCTAGTTGTTGCCAAACTAACATTTTTCCCCACTACATGCATGTGGGCCCATCTGTAGCAGCTGAACTAGTGCAAAGCTGGGGCCCACTTTGTCTCTTGTTGATCCAAGAAAACCTCATGAATCATAACTTTGGGTAGAGATCACACATGCTTTCTCACTTCTCTTGCCAGACTTGTACTCAATTTGTTGGAGACATGCTGCTTCAACTAGATATGCACGTTGGAATGCCCTTTTCGGTTTGCCAAAAAAATCTAATGCAACAAAATATTAGACTATTTGTTTGCAAGAAATTAAAGTTGGTTAAATGTAGCTGCAGGTAGGTGTAAAAGAGTATTTCTTGCATAATTTCTAGCAAATTAGTTACCCTAAAAAGAGTGTTTTTCGCTTTAAGAAATTTCTTGCATAATTTCTAGCAAATTAGTTACCCTAAAAAGAGTGTTTTTCGCTTTAAGAAATTACATGCATTTTGAATTTAACAAACTGTTGCAGAGTACCCCTTAAATCGACAATATCTGTCTAAAATTTAGATAGAAATATCCT
>CAMOHE010049626.1:16134-157863 GCA_946598075.1 Artocarpus hirsutus | reverse complement strand
TGCAGGTCGGTGTAGAAGAGTATTTCTTGCATAATTTCTAGCAAATTAGTTACCCTAAAAAGAGTGTTTTTCGCTTTAAGAAATTACATGCATTTTGAATTTAACAAACTGTTGCAGAGTACCCCTTAAATCGACAATATCTGTCTAAAATTTAGATAGAAATATCCTCATACGTGAGCTTGTTTAAAAAAAAAAAAAAATCAAAATGTCATATAGTTATAAGAGCATATCATGTCACATATATCAGGATCAGAGATCTTTCAAATTCTAACGTTATTCCTTGATTTGAGGACATTTGCAACATTTCATTAAATTTATGAAGTAATTTTTTATAAGCAAAAGTTTTAACGAACAACTTCCTAATTCATCAAAGTTTAGAGAAAAAAATGATAGAAGAGAAAACTAGCTAAAGACTTTGTATCATATATATAAATCTAATTTTTTATCTAGAATATTGACAAGTGATGTAAGACCTTAACAACCCATCAAGCTCTTTCCTGTGTCTCCATTATGTTATTACTGCACAAACTTTTTTGGTGGATCAAAAGTATGCGATCTTGTTCATTCTCTGTATATGTATGATAATCCTGCAATAACGGAAATATATATATAGTAATGCCAAAAAGCGAAAAATGATTGATAGATATTTGACAATCATGGAGGTTCATATAAAATATGTGAATATATATATATATGTATGTATGTTTTTACTCTTTGAATAATAGTTATTATTTTCCCTATATATATACTCTGGAAAAATGATCAAGAAAGAGAACAAAATAGAGAAAAGAAATAAAGAAACATTTCGGAAAAGACATGCGTGAAGCAACATGCTAATTAGGCCCTCCCCTTTTGGTTCTTTGAATTAATATTATGTCTCCAACCTTAAGCTATGATAGGCAAAAATAAAATCATGTTTAAATGTAATGTTTACATACATTTGAGACAAAACCGGCCCACCATGGAGACCCACTATCATACGCCGTCCCAGATGATCTTCTTTTTCTAAATTGCTGAAATCTACTTGGTTCTTATCTGAAAATGATAGTTGCCCCCACCATTGTTGGGGTTTTCCCCTCCATAGGTTCTTTCCTCCTGTCCATATATTTCTTCACTAGGTTATATACATTTTTATGTTCTATTTTTTTCTTCTTATTAAACACAACCATTTAGGGATTTACAGGAGATATGTTAAGTTTCACAACCATTTTTTATTAAATTTAAAGTTTAAGGAAAAAAAGAAGAAGAAAAAGAAGAAACTAACACTATTAGAGATAGTAGTTGTATCCATACCGTCTATGACAACTATTCATAGACGATAAGGATACAACAATTAATTCATAAAAATCGTTTAGGCCAGATTTCATTCATCATCTTTCAACGCAAACAAGTCAACCCAGAGTGAATCATAATCAATCAGCTAGCTGAAATCGCTTGGAAAGCACAAATTGGTCGGAGCACCACGAGACCCACCTCAAGCGACCGAAGGAGAAACCTTCTAGACGGAGCACAACCAGATCACCTAAAATTGAGAAACTAAGATTACACCCAAATCAGACTTGAAGAAAAAGCTTTCCAATTCAAATTAAAGGCACATTCATTAAGGATAGTCAACCAGCCATAAAGAAAACTGCTCTTTCTCCAGTGACGACTCGAATTACACTAAATCTTCAAACAAGAAACGAGCAAATTAATCCTTATAAATATGGGGTCGCAACATCAAATTGGCAGCCTTACATCACACTCTTTGCATTGTTTTTACTCCATTTTTACTGCATATTTCTTAGGCAAATCCCTTGCCTTTTCTCTCTCATTCTTATTCTTCATATATTGCGCTTGTGCTTCTTCCACATTATAATAACACTTTGAGACTAAAATAGATATAGCCTTCACAACGAAGATGAACCACTATGAGTTTGTGTGTTTTTGTTTCTCATTTACTTTTCTACACTTCATGTTCTTGTTCTTACATTCCGTCGACTAGAGGCCATCCACAGTCTCTCGCGTCAATGCTTGAATCCTTTCATTGTCCCCCGTTACAAATTCAGCTGTAGAATTCAGTCCCTGCAAGAACAGACAACAACTATTTAGGTACCAACATGTTTATTAATTCTCAAGTTATTTACTAGAAATCCAAAATTGTAAAGTGTGACAAGTTAATTACGCATGGATTTAAAACAATGAGATTTTCTTTGGAAATCACTTTCACAATATTGGTTATTGCCAGATGCATGAACTTTTGCCCCACTTGGTATTTGGAAGGAAGCTACCATGTTGAGCGCAATGCAGACACGCCCATGCCGCTATGTTGTGTCAGGGTGAGGAATATACATGTAGGATTGAAATTTGACCTTCAAATTTATATTGATTCCTCTTAAGTTGTCAGGTCAGTCAATTGCTGGTCCCTATTTCTCTCTGTGCAAAAGCAGCTTATTATAAACTTGAACAAGAAGGAAAATTAATTTACAAAAAATTAAAGGAAAAAAATGAAGCGACATATAAGATGAAGAATGACCTCATAATCATTAGATTTACACATAACTAAATCAGCATTTGGATAGATGACCAATTAGAACAAATTACTAGACAAAAGAAAGAAAAGTGGATGAATATTTAATCCAACTTAGTTTTGGAACTTATTATTTAACTTTGACTAATATATACACCACAAAAAATTAGACTTTTAGCCACAACAATTTTTAGTAAGACTTATAGTTACAACAAAATGTTCTAACTAATGTGCAATTGGTCACAAATTTTAATTTAATTTTTGTTGTGTCTAAAACTTTTATCTAGGGGGTTTTTAGCTACAAAAAGTTTCCGTGGCTAAAAATCTTGCCGCTAAAAGTTTTAGTTACAACAAAAATTGAACTAAAGTTTGCGACTGAATGCACATTGGTAAAAGTTTTGCTAAAAACTATTGTAACTAAAAGTCCAGTTTTTTATAGTGATATACAAAATTATAGGTGTTTCCATAGAAGAGAAAGTGAATATTTTATTAGGGAATTACTAAACTATTTGAGCAAAGATAAATAAAAAATTACTTACATCATTACAGTAGCCATAGTACATATAATGAAAAAACTAAACTAGTTATAACTAATAGATCCATCTAGTTTTCATAATGGAGTTTGTTTTCTTCCAAGCATATTTTGCTATCGTTTTCAAGCTAGACAAGAGGAAGACATTGATGTTGACTTTTATTAGATCATAGCTCACGTAAAATTACTACATGGTCTCAGCCTATTGCACCACATGTCTAAGTATCGAGGTAGCAAAACTACCATTCAATGTACTATAAATACAAGTGCAATTGTAGAAGGCCAAAATATACTTGAAAAACCACAAGCTTTGAATTGTGCACCAAAAAAGGGACATTTAATCATTTTTCAACTAAGAAATGGCTGTCCTTCCCTATAAGCGCCTTGTTCTTGTTACTTTCATCTTGATTTGCTTCTTCTTAGCCACGGCTCAAGGTAAAAACTTCTCTCTTTTTTATAATTTACATTACATATCTATACATATATCAACTTTGATACTAGCCCACATTTTCTTTTCTTTTTTTGCCCACTCTTGGATGCTTAAATCTGAGATTTTCGGGTTTATGTTTGATGCAGCTCGGAGTTTGAAAGTGGCCTTCAATAAGGAAGTTAATGAGCAGAACAAGGGCCATGAAGAAGAGAAAGTAGTGAAAGTACATGATCATGATCGAGAACAAGAAGTGACAGAAAGTGCCAATGATTTACTGACCATGGACTATACTCCTGCAAGAAAGAAGCCTCCAATCCATAACTAAAGAAGATCAAACGTTGGTTTTGAGCAAGTGCTAGTTTTATAGTTCCATTTAAAAAAGTAAAAGAAAAAAAAATAGTATGGTATATACTTAATTAGTCTATGATTATCACTATTACTAGATAGTTAATTTTGAGTCGAATATTGTATAGCTAGTCATATATATAAGAGTAGGAGATTAGAGAGAGAGAGAAGAGTTTGAGAGAAACCTGCAGAGTGAAAATGTGAGAGAGCAGCTGATGATGATGCAGATGATGCTGATGAGATGAGTTAGAGTGATCATGATCAATAATACAACACCTTCAATTCCATGTTGGAAAGATGTTGCCTCCGACAAGAATGTCCTCTGATTGACTTATACTTGGATTATACACACACACACACACACATATATAATCACAAGTTGTGTTGTGGTCCATGATACTAACAAATCAAAATCTTAAAAAAAAAAAAGAGGAAAAAAGAGAAAACAATAAGCTAGAAGAACAAAAATAATACTATATATGCATATACTATTATATATTCCACATTTAGGGTTTTGAAGTTACCTAGGGTTATACATATATATGCCAATTACTAGTAGCCCAAATGACAGCCAGACACATACATACATATCTTCTTCTTTTCTTTTCTTTTCTTTTCTTTTTTTTTTTTTTTTTTTTTTTTTTGCCCTTTTTGGTGTCTAATTAATCTACATTTTGAACTATCATGGGAATATATTTAATCATCTGTCATTGAATGACAACAAGATGGAAATATATATATATATACACATATATATATGATACAGTAGAAAGAATATAATTTACAAAAAACAAATTCTTAAACTAGGATTAAAATTTGGCATGATCAGATTTTTTGAAAGATCATTGATCATTTAAAACTCGTATTAGTCTTCGCAATATTAATAATTAGGTGAAAAAAGAAAAAGAAAACAAAGCCAATCAAAAGCTCATTATTACAATGTAAATGAAAAATGTTGCTTTTTAATTTATACTCGAAAAATTTTACAGTGCCAAGGTTTTATCATAGATTATCCGTAGAAAAATATAAGCAGTGGGAGTTATTCTACAACATCAAATAAGAAAAAGTCGCACCAAATACATTAACGAGGTTGTTCATCAATATCATTCATTTTCTATAGCCTATTTTTGATCAAACATCCCCTTTTCAATCTATTTATAATTATTCCATCTTCAGCTTGTCTTGATACTTCCAAATCCCTTGAAATTATTGTTCAGGCTATTTCTTTATCTGCTAATTAAATTCAATTTCTTTGAATCTTGTGTTGAAAATTCACAGATAAAGTTGCTTGATGAAATCCCTGATTAACTTTTCTCTTGCTTCTTTTGGATCTTATATTTATTTACATGAATTTTCTTCTAAAGTGACTGTGGGATTAATGGGCAAAATTGTTTAGTTATGTTTTCTTTAAAACAACAACATTTTTAGGATGAATTATTAAGCATCTATGGCTTCTTTCAGAATACAATGTTGAGTTTGAGTTTGGAGATGTTTTTATTTTTATAATTGTTACTTCATGATTTTTCTGAATTTTAACTCGTCGAAATCTAGTTCTCCAACCAATGGAGATCGATAAGAACAGAGATATAGATAGTAGGAATCTAAAATATAGGATTAAGAGTTTTTTTGGAGTTATTTTATTTTATATTTATCTATTAATTAGGATTATTTACGACTTTATTCAAGTTCGAGTTTGATTCTTATAAATTTGGTTTTATGGAGCTATCAAAAGAGTTAGTATTTGTATTGTCACTTCAAATGATTATTATTAAATACAAATATTTTCTCTCTATTGTTTTCTCCTATATCTCTTTTTCTCTCTTTATTTAATTAGTCTTGGTCCTACATCTCTTTGACTATATTATATGTTGAATTAATATATTTTTTACAAGGACACCTTTAAGCTGTGGAGGCTAAAATAAGTCTAATCCACTAAAACAAAAATATTAGTGCATCAATCATGAATACAAAGCAGTAACTTCAGAGACTGTTTGACTAACCTAATTTTTCTAATCATGCAACAATATGATCTTAAATCACTTTTAGCAGCTATGTGTGTGTGTGTGTGTGTGTGCATACGTATAATTATAGAAAGGAATAATTGTCGACATAATCTTAGGCTGCTCATGGAACCGTCTAACCTTGAAGCGCCCAAACAGAATTCTTCTACATCTGTTATTATAGTACAGTCGAATGCGGAGAAGTATTGAATTTTGTACCTAAGATTTGAAGACCATCATCAGAACTGTTTTTCACCACTGGAAATACATGGTCATTGTTTTGAGACATAAATATTTATCTTTCCTTTTGGTGCATTTGAAAGGATGTTATTCAAAGAAAGGAGAGAAATTGGTGGAAAAATGTGATATTTGGTTTTTCTAGTCTGAATTGATTTTAGCTACAATGTTTTTTCTTATAGAATTTAAATTGTTGTAATGTTTTTAGTTCGAACTAAAAGTTCAAACCAGTAATCCAAACATCGCATAAGAAGTTAGAAGTTGCCCATCTTTTATGGGTGTTGGATATGTGGTGATTAACTAGCAGCTACGTCAATAAAATTTTTGTTGTTCTAACACTTTTGACAAGATGGTTAAAACAGTTGGTTTGAACTGTTTTTAATATAGCATGTGAGAGCTTGTACTGTAGTGATTTTTTTATTATTATATTAATATGTAATAGTTTGTCATGCCCTAGAGTACGGGAGGTGACGTGGTAAAGTAATTAAGTTAATTACATAGAAATTTAGTTAAAAATTGGTTTTGAAATCAATTTTATTAATAAAAATATGATAATTTTAAAACCAATTTAGAGGCAAGCAGTTATAATTTTCTTATCAAATGAGAATAATGATAAAATAAACAACAAGAAAAAGATGACAAAAACTATGGAGGAACGAGAATGGGTCCTACTGACTCACATCTTGTGCACACATATAGTACTGACAATATATTATCACAACCACAATCCAAATAAAGAGGAAGAGTTAGAAAATTACATGCCTTGATTTATATAATTCAAATAACCTACTTAGTTTTTCTCTTGCCTATGAATTCTGTTCGTAGACTCCTCTTCAAACCTAAGCTGAAATCTACATAGGGGAAAGGTTTTAAAACACATAAAATGTAAGCGAAAGGCTTAGTAAGACTATTTATTCAAAACATTTAATTTTAAAAGAAATTTCATTAAACAAATAAACATTTAGAAAATGAACTTGAATGAGTAAATAAATAATTAATTAATTAATTAAATAATTGAATAATTAAATAAATGCGTAAAAAAGAATTCAATAAAGACTTATCTTACCAAAACAATTTTATAGGTAGACCAAAAAGAATAACATTTTCTTTTCCTAGGCAAACCATATGTAAATCACCACCATAGTGGCCCAACTAGGTTTCTGGACCTGCCCTAAGGTCACGCACTACACGACCCGATCTTTGATATGGCATCATGCCCCAAAAGATATATATATATATATATATATCTTTTCATGTTATTAAAATCTCCTTTTACCAAATACAATTATTTATATTCATTATGAGGTTTATTATGAAAACTACCTCAATCTACTGTTTGTAAAAACATTCAATAAAAATGCTCTTTCAATCAGTTATTGAAAACATTTTGATAAAAATCCCTTTTAGGCCAAAATTATTTTTAAAATCAAGTTACCAAAGAAAAGGGGTAAAAGTTCTACCTCGATACTCGTGTCAGTGTCTCCCATCGAAATCCCGGTCTGCTATATGTTAGTTCCACGAATCCATAATTAGTTTATCAGTATCTAATTTGAGATATCCTATGTTACTAAATTATCTCATGGTGTCCTAATGTACTATTTAGGTTTATAAAATCATTTTACAAAGGTGAAATTTCAATCAGGGTTCAAAACAATAAAAACGGGTGAAAAATCACAAAATTTCACCATGCCTGATCGGCTTGCCCGTCCCCTTGGTTCGGCAGGCCGAACTGCACAGTTCGGCCTACCGAAAAACCAAGTCCGGTCGGTCGAACTTTTCCAAGTTCGGCCTGCCGGTCGGATGAATCCAATCTGCCGAACACATGAATCCGGTCTATCGAACATGAAGTTCGGCCTGCCGATTTGGAAAAATTCTAGAATTTTCTAGGCACGGGTCTCGGCCTTTCTGAGCCTAAATCTTCAATTTTAACTTTTTTTTTCAGTTCTCTGGCATGTGTATTATCAATACATGGTAGAAAAATATGGTAGATCACTTTTTTAATGCTTTAAAACAAGTTTTAAACAAAATTTTTAAATAAATCTGAAAATGGAGAAAAATAAAAAATCTTGATTTAAATCCATTTTTTATGAAGCAAAGCTTGTATTCTAGTTATTCTAAGTTCATCTAACCTAGATTGAAGGTTTTCTAAGCTTAGAAAAGCTTAGATTTTGAAATGCAAAAAAAAAAAAAGAAAAATTTAAAAAGTTTTGAAAATTTGAAAACTAACCTTGGATGAAGATTTGAATCGAGTTTGTGATTGATCAATCGCGTTCTCGAGCCTTCAATCCACTAACCCGAAGCTTGAAATTGAATTTTGTTTCAATTTTTTTTTTTTGAGAGAGAATGAGAGAGAGAGCGGGTGACCGAGAGAGAAAGAGAGAGAAGATGAGAGAGAGGGAGAGTGAGAGAATGAGTGAGGATGAGAGAGAGGGGGAAGTTAAATAGAGAAAAATGAAAAACAGTTTGCAATCAATACCACGTCTCACACGTAGTATTTTCAAAGTGAGACATGTTGGTCATTTGATAAATTGTTTTGTTTCAAAATTTAAAATAGTAGTTAAAAATAATTAAAAGTAAATAAAAATCATTAAAAGAATAAAAAATAACATTAATTTCAAAATTTTACAAAGTGATCAAATCAAATTTAAAATACTCTTTACGGCACACTAATCTATTATTTTATATTTTAATAACACTTAATTAATTTTAAGACATTACATAATTTTATATTATTTATAACTAAAAAAGTAATCTAAACCATAAGATACCAAACAACCCTTTAATAAAAATAGCTCAAATCTCATCAACTTTCAGTGTTCAAATTGATTTATTCATCATTCAATGCATGATAATTTTCCTACGCAGTCGTAACTCGTACCGTAGTTCTGGCTATGAAACAGTGGCCATGAAAGATGACCCCTTTTTAAATAAATTTCACAAGGATGAGTTGTAGTCCAACACCTCAACCCCATAATTATTAAGAATGTCGAAACTCTAAATAACGTGGCAGCAAATCGTCCAATGACTTTAAATACTTCTTCGGTAGTTGATCACAATGGAGCAATAAACCATAGTAAAACTCATATTAATTTTTTATATTTAAGAAAAACAAAACTAATATTGGTTTAGACATATCAATGGGGCTGCAATTTATAGGTGACGGAGTAGCTTATTACAGCAAGTTTTGATCAAGAAAACATAGAAAAATTTTCATTCCAACTGTTAGTCCACATTATGTTAAGGTAGACCATAACAATATCAAGAGGAGTTCCCTCAAAAATAGAATTAAGAGGGTAATTGGGGGTTTATCCATGAGGAAAGAATTAGGCAGGAGTCATTTGGAGATGTGAAAAGAAATTGGTGGATCTTTAGTGTAATTCATAAAATAAAAAATAAAAATAAAAAGAGAGAGATAATACCATACCAGATTACGCCATGAACTGTAAATTTTGAATCCGCTACCCAAAATTCGCAAGGAAAAAAAAAATAACACCGAAGATGAAGAGATACAATTAATGATCTGGTTTTAAATAAAACATGCAAACAAGGGCTGTCTGCAGTTTTGTAAAATTGGAGGGCCATAAATCTATGATGTAATTGGCATCCAAAGACATGATGGTTTTTAGCAATTAAAACAAGTCATTTTCTATCAAAATTTCAGAAATTATTGTTTCGCAAACTAAAAAATCAAAATCAGAGCCTGATAGAATCAGTTTTATTTTGTCAATTAGAAGTAAAAATTACAAGTAATGGTTGGTTTTTATTAGAACACTTTTACCCCATAACAGAGATTAGAGAATTTCTCACAAATATTTTTAGCTCCTTTTTTTTTCATTTTCCATTTTCCAATTTCCCCCTTTTTGGCACCGGAAATATTTGTAATTTTCTTAATATAGTTACATGACAGCAACCTTGTCCTGTTGAGCCCCTTATGTCTGTGTGACCTTTTCATGTTGTCTGTAGCAGAGTTGGCAACCATGTCATGACTGGTACAATTTCCAACAAAACATGAAAAGGCACCTCCTTGAATTAGTTCAAGGGAACTGCTCCAATAAAACCCATATAGGTGATGTGTATTATAAAACTGTTAAATACTATCAAAATTACTTTTTTTTTTATATATTTTTTTAAATTGCCTTTGCTTTATCCAGGACTTTTCACCCCAGAAAGAACTCTGCATTTTAAGTAGCATTAAATTGTAGATGCAAGGCACGTAAATACCACCAATATAATGAGGTATATTTAGTGGTTTTCACGAGAAATTGGTACACTTGAGTACACTACAAGTAGCTTATATAATGTAAATGTACCTTATCCTTCCTTTTAATGCAACTATCAAGTCATTATGTTTCCTTTTCTTTCTCCTTTTCACTTTGGGAATCTCTGTGAGTTAAAAATCAGTCATCAGCATTTGGCCATTTTTCCACGTAATTAAAAGTTAGAACAGTACAAAACAGGCAGAAAAGGTTCATAATTCATTCTTGTAATATTTTCTCATAGAAAAGCAAGCTTGCTTCAGCAGCAAGGACATCTTCCTCAGAGACCTGATGTACTTGAGAATCTGAAATGCAGAACCAGCAGTCAGGTTCGGGCTCCTCTGGTGGGGTATTAATTTCACCTTTAAACGAATCCGAACCGGCTTTTGCGCTTCTATAAACAGTGTAATGCCCACTACCAGCTCTTCCAAAATGCTCCACAACTGAAACTAGACGATATAAATAGGTACTTGAAGGGACCACTTGGGAACTCTTACTAACCTGCAATGTAAGACACAAATCACAAAAATGCTTATAGGCACCAATAGCGTCTAACACCACAACTAATAAAAAGTGAGTCCTATCTATAGGGCCCATGTTGCATGACACGCTTTCGATTAGTGTGCAGCATGTTGGACAGCACTGGTGCCCCATAGCATTGTTTCAAAAATTAGGCAGAACCAAATAATCCTTAAAGTCCGAAATCCATGAGGAAATCCATCTGCACACTTATTTGACCCAAATTATGAGACTAGCATTAAAACCTAAATAAGATAGTATCAGCAGATTCAAGCTAACCTGCTCATCTCGTTCCATCTCCGTGCCTGTATGCATGGCTTTTGAACAGCCTCCCGTTTGGCTATAATGGGATTCCTGTGGTAAGTCTTGTGCGCTGCTAGAGTAGAAACCTCCTGTTGTAGCGGTATACATATAATTTAGATTTCTTGTTGTATCGTATTGTATGTTAGAAATTTCGGTGTGAAGACTTGGTTTTTGATAACGTTGGTAAGCTTGCCCTCTCTGAAAAATTTCAACCCGAGTCTTTATGCTCAACCCGCTTGTCATGAATGAGGAAAGGTCCAAAATCATAGGAAATAAAACATGGCCCTGCAATTCACCAAAAAAAAAAAAAAAAGGCCCTGCAATTAGTAATGTATAAGCCCATTATAAACAACAAAGTCACAAATTACATCAAATCAATGACCATATTATGAGGAAGTTATAATTTTCACGTTTCTGTCATCAAGCCCATGGAATTACTTTTGAGAATAAGTGAGAATTAGGGAAAAACATACTTCATATGCAAACTAATCTGAGAAAGAAACAACTTAGAAAAATTACAATTGGACAGGTGCTTTGAAAATTATATCTCAAATCCTTGTTTCAACTGCGAAAAAAGTGTGCAGAAACTTCTAAAGGTGATGAGCAAAATTATTATAAAGGCAATAATTCTTAATTTGTTTCGATGATGAACTGTTCATGAATAAAAGGTAATGCTTGTGCATGGTTCTGCAACAGTAGGACCGGTAAACTTACTACGATAAGCAAATTTGTATATACCTGAAGTTTGACTAGTTCACCAAAAATATTAACAGAAACCCGCTTTAGATGAATGCACAGAATCTGCAAGCACAGATCAAACCAGTTACATAATTACAGATTTCTTAGGCAGGACGGATGCGTCACAATGCTCTCCATTACTTTTAAACTAACCTTGATTTTCAATAAGCTAGTTTAGAAGTTATGAGTTTGCTATAGGATGCAAATCATATAAAGATGACTCAGAGAATAATAAATTGACCATTCTATGCTGGTTACTTCTATTAGCATTTGGTTTAGCTCCAGCTTATAGAATTTACTAAAGCTAAATCAAGTTGCAGAACATGTTTATATTAATGTAGAAAAAATAAATAAATATCAAGGGCCTTTAGCCTATGCTTCTTGTTACAGTGCATCAATATCTGTTTCTTTTTATGGTCCACTAATTGCTGTCATCTTTTCCATATATTAAGATCCTCAAATCACTAAAACTTTAAGTACAATTCTATCTGGTGTGGGACAAAAATTCACCTACTTAATCTATAAAAGCATGGCCTATTTAAGGATTACCTCCCAGATGCTCAACAATGCAAAAGTCCTGTACAATGGCCCCTTACTTCACAGACACGCACATTTAATCTAGGTGATAAAAGAATGACTGGAATCTCAATCTCCTAAATCAGGTTTCATGAAGTGCATCAGAGTACATACCTTTGGAGAATGAGCAATACTTATTTGCTTCAGCGTATATGAAAACTTGTTTGACCATGGGAAATTATCTTCATGAAAAATTCTTCGGCAGTCACACAAATCTTGCTTTGTGCAAATCCTAAGTTTCTCAATGTCTGCCTAACGGACAAAGGCAAAAGCATAAATTATAGAACAATAACTGTAGACGTAAATTGCTCCACGTAGTAAGGTCAAAGAAACTTTGAGAGCAAATCTAGGCCAGAAAAACAGCAAGGCAAACAAGGGAAAAAAATGCTTTTTTTTTTTTTCTTTTGCTGAAAAAAGGTCCAGGAAGGGGGTGACTAGCATTAGGTAACCCCGGGCATTACCAAAGGGGCTCCCCATAAGCTGATAAGAATGTTCATTGAAGGCACTATAATCAGGCCATACCCCTTGAAGAGGTGGCCATAACCCAGCCCCGCTGAACGTTCTCATTTGTATGATAGCTTTAGCCACGTACATATTATACAATAAAGTTAGCTGACCACCATCCTATAGAATGGGAGTGTAAAGTGACTACTCATGCTCATGCAAGCATGCTTACCTCATTTCCTCCAACAGAGGACAAGTACTTGATTCCAGCAATATGCCAACAATTGGTGCAGTGGTAATTCTCCACTTGCTCAACAACAGTGAACTGCTTTAGGCAATCTTCCAAGCTACATCGAACCATCTAACAAAATTGCATGTAAAAGAGAAAAAAAAATCAAAAATCACTAACCAGTGCTGTAGAAAACAGCTAGGAAAAACAAAGCAACAGGCTTAAATATACGCACTATCAAAGTGGAACCTTCAGAAACGTACTATGGTGGCACCAGTATCAAGCACCGGAGAAAGTGGCAAGCTATGAAAAGCTTCAAAATTCAGTGAAATCTGCAAAAGGAGACAAGGCAGGGGTGCTATGAGTTACATGTGACAGTAAAACGCAACAGTAAATAAATTTGTTGAAAAGGCTCTCCTAGTAGGCCACTCAAACAAATTACGGGTCCATTTGGTTTGCAGTTTGAATCACGATTCAAACTATTTGCTAGTATTCTCTCAAAAAAAGAAAATAATTTATGTTCAAATCCATGAACCAAACAGGCCATACACACAAGGATTCCAAGATACCATAACATATCTACAAAGCACTTGTGGACCATCGGAAGTATGAAATTGGCAAAAGGAAGTATATTATAATTAATTCTGCATCAATTTGTCCAACTGATGTTTTCAGTACACGTGCATTGTAAATTGAGATATTTTGTGCACACAACATGAGGACAGAAATCTAACTCTTATAGAAAGGTCAGAGTAACAAGTACACATGATACGATATGAACCTGAGATGAGCAACTTTGACAAGTTAAAATGCTACCAAGAACCCCATCAAATGGTCCAACAAAATTCTGCTGCCATCTTTCCGGCTCACTCAAGCCCTCCCTCATCCTTAAAGATATAATCCTACAACTCGACGAACATAATTCCGACAAAGAATGGTGACTTGGCTCCCAAGAGCCCGCAAATTCTTCTCTTAATGACGACAAGAGATGAAGAAAGGCTTCAGCTGCATCCTTTGGGCACACAAAATTATATATGAAAACAGAATCAAAAAAAGCCATAACTTGTTTTAAAATGGAAGAGTGAAAGTCAAACCTGCTGAGCAGTGAGATTGAAACTAGGAATGTAGTGAGCGATTGAAAGCATTACTCTCCCAGGACTCAACACTGCTCTTCCTTCACCAACTACGCATAATTCTACAGAGACAGAACGTAACTTGATTACATCAGAATGAGCTAAAGCTCTTCTAATTTTGGATTGCCAATGAAATATTGATAATAAAATGCAAGAGAAAATAAATAAAAAGCTATCATTTACGTCAAGGTCAAGAAAATTGTATCACATGAGACCAAAACTTGGATGAGTTATCAGAGTTGAACTATTAAGACTTTGGTATAACAGAAAGTACAAAAGAAGAACTTCCTTGTTTTGTTTATGTTTTTAGAAAGTGAGCAAACGGTGGAGATTTCGTTAAGACCTCCACTCTCTATATTATTCAAAAGACAGAAAACACAAAGAGATACAGAAAATGAAGTTTTATCTAGGCAATTTTTTTCCCCCAAAAATAGTTCATGAAATGGAAGATCTTTTGGTCTGTGAAAAAACTATACCAATAGAGTGGCCATATTGAGTTTGTGGAGCCTAGTTACTTCACACATGTATTTTAGTTGCCCTTATTCTACTCATATTGGGGGCAACAGTTCTTGGGATTAGATTAGAGAGATATACAATGAGTCCGAGAGGCGTGAGGTGTGGGGTTCTCTTGTAATCTTGTTCTTCATCATAGTGAAAGTATATAGTAAGTAAAAGTAGACGTAACTCTTATGTTAAGTGTAAACCGCTATAAACTTAAATCTTTAGGCTGTGTTCTCGTCTTTCTTTTATATTATCGCTCTCGTTACTAAAGGATTTGGGCGTTAATTCGTAACAATAAAGTGGCAGTGAAACAAAAGATTCTAAAAAAAATTAAAAATAAAAATCCAAGTTAGAGATAGTTCGTGAGCTACCTTCCAATAAAGAATCTAAAGCAACTGCAAGTGGCACGCTATCAACTAAATCCTCATCAGCGGAAGCTTCACATTCCTTGATAGCCGTTTGCAAAAAAGATTGGAAGCATGAAAAACTTGCCAAAGCCTGATAAATTTTGTTGGATTCAACTGATCAGCAAAAACTACACAACTAAGAGCATCTCCAAAGCAATGTCAAATCCATGTCTTAATGCCAAATTTTAGCATTTGAGTAGAAAAAGCACTCTCCAATACAATACCAATTTTTTTCTAAATTTCGAATTTGCCACCAAGTATATATATGCCAAATTTTGACATTGTGATTGCTATTGACAGATGTTTTTGTTTCTTTTTTTTTTTTTTAATATTACATCATTCGCAATTTTATATTATCTAAAAACTTAAAATTTACTTTTACAACTTTCAAAGCTCCCGATCATGTCAAAAAAGAAATATAGTATTTGAAATAGCATTATCCATTACAGCACAAATCAAAATAACTAGCAAATATATCATTCACACTTTTTGGAACCAAAGTCAGTTGCCTATAATGCCTAACAACAATCGTAGAGTCATACCAATTGTTTTGAACAATTGCTAACAAATAAAATCTTGGTTTCCTCTGCCTTCTTGGCAACCAATCAAAAGTTAACAATTCAACAAGCTATATGTATAATATGTGTGTGTATGTGTGTTTTAATACCTGTAAAATCACATTAAGAAAACAATTGTTTCCGAGATTTTGCAACCCAGGAACCAAGCGTAAGCTCTGAGGAGGATCTGGATTCTTACTCAGCCAATTTAAGCCGCTTAATTTGCCCAATCTAACGTCGTCTCTTCTTAAGGCCAAGACAAAACCGGCGATCCCGAGAATCCCAGCTACAGAAATGCGAAACCCAGGAGCCGTAACCATGTTCCAACCATTTTTGAATAGGTGAATCACATCGTTTTGATTTTGGTGTGTTTGCATTTTCTTTATGTTTGAGGTTTTTTTTTCCTTTTTTTCTTCTTTTCTTTTTAACTTGAATGGTGCAGAGAACGGTGTAAAAGGCAATCCAACAAAGAAGAACAAAAGAGATTAAAGAGCTCAATCGCTTGTCTGAATTTGGTGGACTAACCTGGGTCTTTAAACAAAACCCTGCGTTATAGGCGAGAGAATTACCCATCTCTGGCAGGGTTTTTAAAAATTTTAAAAATGATTTTTTTAAAAATTTTTATTTGGTCAATGATTTTTTTTTTTTTTTAATTTTTAAATATCAAAAAATTAATTTTTTAGGTATAAAAACAGTTTTAGTTTTTTTTCTTTTTACCCTAGTTAGGTTTCTCTCTTCGATACAGTCTTTTTTCTTTTTTTTTTTTAAAAAATTGAGACAACTTCGGTGCTTAAAAAAATCATTTTTTAATAAAAAAATCATTTACTTAATTCCAAATTTTTTTGAACCTTTTTTTCAAATTTACGCATTGGGGGAATTCTAATGAATTTCAACAGCAGCTTTAGTAATTACTAGCTGAAAGCATGTTAATTAAAAATAAAATAAAAAAATAAAAAAATGTTTTAAGTAGTTAAAAAAAGCATTTTGAAAAAGAAAGAAAAAACATTTCAGCTAAAGAATTAAAAAAAAAAAGTTTTGAAAAAACAAAGTGGCAAACATTTTAAGTTTAAAGCATTGTAAAAGCATCACGCGAAACTTGCTCTTATTTTATTTATATATATATATATATATATTAAAGATTTATAGTTAGAAACAAGACCGTAACAAATTATGCTGATTATATTTTTTAAGTTAATAATTTATAATGACGGTATGGATATATCTAAATATAAAATAATATAATGTAATGTAATAAAGACATCTTAATCTTAAAATGTATGTAAGGTTTAATAATAAAAATAACAGAAAAATAGAAGGGGAAGTTATAATATTGTACAAGCAGAAAAAAAAGTTGATAGGATAGGATAAAGAAAGAGAAAGAAAAATAAAAAATAAAAATAAAAAAAGAAAAGTAAAACAAAAAAGAGAGAAATTAAGGGAACAATACTTGCCGCATCTTAAGAAGAGCACCAAAACTGATTTTATATATATATCTATATATATATATATATATAGATAGATATAGATTAGTGGATAAGCACGCGCGTTGTACTAAACATGTTAACAAAAAAAAGTAAAAAAATTGAAAGGAAAGTAAATGTGTATCAAAATATGACAAGAATGAGAAAAAATTAAATATGTACAACAAAAAAAAAGTAAAGAATAGAAAAAAATGGGGCAAAAGAGAAGGAAAAAAAACCTAAAAAATAAAAGAAAAAAATGTTTCAACGTTTTGGAAACCCCAGTTGAAACCTATTTTTTTTATATTATTGTTAAAGATCAGGTTTTCACAAAAAGTGAATAGCAATTACCCTTAAAAAGTGAATAGCAACATTCCAAATGTTGTGCTTGTAAATTTATTATTTTTGGATCTTTTTTTTTTAGTTTTGTCTTTTATCAATGTAAAGAATAAAGGTGCAATGTAAAACGTAAGAAAGGATTTAGAAGAGAAAAAAATATTAGATTAATATTAATATTTGAACTATAAGAGTAAGGAAACTCTTTTTTTTCATTTGAATTTATCAATTCAAATATTAGGACGAAGTGTTTTTCAAGTAACAAAAACAAGCTCTAAGTGAACGAATTAGGAAAAAAAAAAAAAAAAGAGCAACATTTGTTTCTACATTGCAATACGTGAGAACTTAGCTTTTCTCTACCTCATTAATGAAAAGCGGCTCCCTTAGTCAACAATCAATCAACGAATTTAAAAAGAAGAAAGAAAAAAAAAGAAGTAAATGAGTATTAATTATTGATAATGTCCGGAAACAACACGATGAGTATGGTGAGAAACGTAACAACGTAACAAAATACGCGTTCAAAACCCTTTTTAACCTATGAAAAGAAACGAGAAAACTCCTCTTAGAAAACGGGTTCTCTCTTAAAAGATTGGTGAAGAGGAAGGTTAGTTACTTAAAGTGAAGGGTAATTTGATAAATACCACTTCTGTAACATTGTTTTTTCATTTTTTTTTTTTTTTACTTTTAGGAGAAAATTAAATAACATCACTTTATAAAAGTACAAAAATATAATTAATCAAATGTATTTTGAGTTAGGCTAAGCAAACATATGTTTTTTCAATATATTTTGACCTTTTTCACTAGGAATAAAATGAATAAAAGGAAGTAAAAAGGATAGTAAAACATAATAATAGTGTTAAAAAGTGTATACCACCTTACTCTAAAGCAAATCAGTTCATGTTACCCAAAAAATATGTGAATGATGATATTTTTACTTGCGTTTCAATGTATGATATTATTGAAAATGCTATAATTATTAAGCTTATATTATTTTAAAATGTTATTATAATGATTAAATGAAAAGTAGAAAACAAAAAGTGTCTCGTATGAGCTAAGGGTTTCTCTGAGTGTGCCTCATTTATAGGGTTAGATTTTGGTTCTGCATTTGGCTGGTCGTCAGAATTCCGGCCTTGAGATAGAGATTTGGCCTCCATGGTGGCTGATATAGAGCTGTGTTTGGCTTCATAACTAGAGGGAGGGTTTTCTCGCGCCAAGGAGAGGACATGTTGCCTATAGGTTGGCCACTTGCGTAGGGCATGATAGGGGTCCGTGGTTTTGCTCTGTGACGTCCCGCCTTTTCGGGTCGTCACTTAACTTTCTTAGACATTATTTCTTAAACGTTAATCTTCCTTATTTAGTAAGAAAAATACTGAATAAAAATTTTCTTTTCCTTTCCTTTTTAACATTCTTTAAAACATACTTAAAAGATATTGCGACTTCTGCGGCATCTTAAGTTGAGACATCGTTTAACATTTGACTTTTAAACCATTTCAAATCATTTTTTAAAACTTAATAAAAAACATTAACTGAATCATAGCTTAAAACTTAACTTTATAAATATATCTTAAAACTTTAAAAATATTTCTTAAAACTTTAATTTTCTTAAAACTTTGAATACACTAAATCAAATAGTGGAAAAACTTTTTTCTTTCAGTAGCGAAAACATACTGTAGTGGTATCCATACCCAAATCTTCACATCTGTTCTCCACAACATTGAGCTCTTCAAACAAGTCCTACTGGTCACCCATAGGACTACCTACAGCATAAATGAACTTTTAATGAGCTTTCACTCAATAAGTTTGAACATAATCTCACAAATCATTTTAACACGCTTTATAAGCTTTTCTCATATGAACCTTTCTCTTAAAATGTTTTTCATAAAACTTTTTTATATATTTTTCTTAAAACGTCCTTCATAACCTTTCTTGTAAACATGAAAATGCTTTTTATAAACATTTAACGTAAAACATTTCTCAAAATGTTTTTCATAACACATAAACATTTCATAATAAGGAATATATGCAAAATCAAAATGCATAAATCCATTTATGCTTAATTATAAACTTTTAATTATGAGCATCCTATAAACATTCATTTCTTACTTTAACTTTTTATCTTTGTTCCTTAACCTTCCTTATATTATAAACTTTATTTTCGTACCAATATCATTAATTATAAGATCATAAACATGACACTTCTCTTGTAGGAGACTTGAGACCATTGAACAGCAAGGTCATAACTTTAATTTTACTTGTGTACCTTACATCAAGGAGGTCATAACTTTAACTTTATTTGTGTACCTCACATCAAGGAGGCTGGTACGACACTTTTTTTTTATCTTTATTTTACCCTCTTTTTAACTTTAGTGAGCATATCAAATGCTATATCTTTAGTATATAAGTATCAAGCATATCAAATGCAATCATAACGCAAACCATGACTTGATCTCTATAACTTATTGCATAACAAATGCAACATAAAACTTATAACTTAAACTGTAAAACATTATGCATTAACAAAATGCAAACATACTTTAAACATTATTATTGCAAACTTTTACTTAATCTTTAAAACTTTATGCATAACAAGTAAAAACATACTTTAAAAACAACTTGTATAACAATTGCAAACACATTTGCAAACATATATATATATATATATAAACATTTGAAAATCTTTTACTTCATGCTGTAGGTGAAGTTTGAATTTACCTAGTCGTAACTCTAGCGTTCCCGTCTTATTCCTTTTCCTTTCATTAGTCGACTTCTTTGTTCTAATCAAACGACACCTGACTTATTAGTTAACTTTTCATATTATCAATATGCTTGATTGACAACAAAACTTAATCATTAAATATTCATTCATTTTTACATAACTTGTATACTATTGGTTTACCTTTCTTTTACTTAATCTTATAAACCATTGGTTAACCTTTCTTTTACTTAGCTTTGTAACCCATCAGGGTTACCTTTCCCTTTACTTAACTCCCTAACCCATCGGGTTATCACTCTTTTTACTCAACTCTATAACCCATCATGTTACCTTTTTCTTTACTTAACTTTATAGCCCACTAGGTTACCTTTCTTTTACTTAAACATCCTTTATTAATTTCCCCATCTCATGTCATGATTTCATTACTGAACATATTATGAAACATTTTCTGTAAAAGAGTGCTTTGCTAATTTGGAGTGTTCAACTCTGTTTTAGCTGTTTCCTCAAAAATGACCATTTTACCCTTATCAGTTTTTCGTTAACTTCGTAGCTTATTAAAATTCTTGCTTAACTTTACCATTTCTTCACTTATATGTTATGGAAAAATTCATGCTAAGGGGTGTTTTCCAACATTGGATATTTCTGGTCCGTTTTGGTCTTTTTAAAAAATGACCATTTTACCCTTGACAAGTCTTTAAAAACTTTTAGAACCCGTTTTAAAATCTAACTTTTATTTCTTTATGTCTCATAATATTATGAAAAACAAAAACAATTCTTTTCCTTTCAATTAAATCTATTTTGTCAATACTTTAAAGTTTTGACCCAAAATTTAAAGATCTTTGCATTTTTGCCCATAACGTTTATTTCTTTTCTTTCCTTGACTAAACTTTAAATCCTTTAAAACTTAGCATCTATGATCACTCATTGCCTATAGTAGTGCAGGAACCCAACGTTCCCTAGTGAAAACCCAATTTCACATGATTTTACGGTTTTGGCCCAAACCACAAAAATCTTTACACTTTTGCCCCCAAAACCAAAAACAATCATTTGATATCAAAGCATCCAATTTTTTTGCAAGGAATAAAACTTACAAAAGCTCTTTGGTTGAATTCTAAACATTTCATAACATTTTCATTTCATGAAATTTTAAGCTTAAAATCTCATAAAATTCATAACTCCTAAACTAAGTAGAATTTTGATAAACTATCTATGTTGCCCTTATAGGTTCGATGAGGTCTACAACTTTTATGTTCTAACTTTCCATAAATTCTAATGTTAAGGTGGACTTTTTGGTCGATTTTTAAATCTGTCGATTTTTTACAAAACTGCAATTTAGATCTTTTAGAATTTTACAAAACTTCGCTTATAGAAGTTGTTTCTCTCACTGTTTTGGCAAATCGTATACCATGTTTGGAAAATAAATTGGCCTTTATGCCCTCAAAATCCTATTCTTTTGAAAAGTAGTTAAACTTTGTTAAAATACAAAGTTTAACAATTTTCTACTTTTAAACATATAACCCCTACTTTCTTTCTTTCTATCATCATCACCATCAATATAAAACATAAAAAATATGCCATAATGTCTATCTTATATGCCATAGCCCAAAACATTTCATCAAACATTGGCATTCATAATAAAAAATAAAATTTAGCTTAATTCCAAAGGCTAGGACTTTACCTAATTCATGCAAAGTGCTTGTCCTTTCTTTTGATCACTTGAAATCCTTCAAATTTCCTTGACATCAATTTATAACACAACCCATGAAAACTCCATCCAAATCATGAACAAAACCCAATGAAAAACATAAAAACCCATAATAAAAGTTTAGATTTTTACCTCTACAATTGCTTATCCCAGCGGGGCAAAAATCTAGTGACTTTGGCAATAGGCCAAACTTTTGGGTTTGACAGGCCGAATTGTTATGACCGGCCAAAGGGTCATGACCGATAGGCCAATCATAAGGATCGGCATGCCGACAGAGAGCTATAATTTTTCAAAAAAGGTGCGTTTTTTTTATGCAGTTTTGATTTTATTTTTTAGGACAATTCTAAGAAACATTAAATTTGGATATGACCGGAAATATGAAGTATTTAATCTATGCGGGATTGAAAACTTGAAGATGGAAGTTACATGAAGAATGATACAATTTGAAGATTCAAAGATGAGGAATCAATAATATGTTTTGATTTATCTCTTGTGATCTTTGTTTTCTTTTCTCTAGGATGGAACCATAATATTAAGGTTATTTATTATTATTTTGCTTGTGGCTTTGCATATTGCTTTTTTTATCTGCATTATAATATGATTTATTCATAACATGTCATATAGAATAAGGAGTGCCTCTCATTAAAAATTGTTCATGCATGTTTATAAAATAAAACCTTGATTTTAAAAGAATGAGTGGGAGAAGGTTTTTGAAGAGAGGACCTATGGCCTCCATCGTTAGTGCATAGGTAGCATATGATGGTTCCAACCTCTAGGAAGGGACTTCATCATGTATCAGGTTGGATCTTTGAAACGATAATGTATTTTAGCATGATTTATGGTTACACACCCATAGGTGGTGATTATAAATCATGGATAAAATATTGAAACGATGGTTATACACTCATGTTAATTTTTTTATTAACTTCTCCTAGGAGCTCTGTTAATAAAATTGATGGCCAAAGAAACGATTATTGATATATGCTGGATTATACGGGTCCTGGATGGCATATATTAATTAGGAGGGGATCCGTGTTCCTGAGTTTGGTAAGACTCCCCTAGAAGCTTGTTGAATTCTAAGTTAGGAATTATCGCTATAAGGTTGTGATATTTTTAAGGTTTTGACATATAAACATATTTGTATGCTTTACATGATTGTGTTATCTTACTAAATTATTATGATAAGTTTGCTTATGTTTGGTATATGATTCTTTATTGTCGATTAAAAATGTCTAAAAACGCTTTATCATTGATACTTGACAAAAGCCAATTAACAGGTGAGAATTACAATGATTGAAAATAGAACCTGAACATCATGCTATCTTTTGAGAAACTGAAATTTGTGCTGATGACACCTTGTCCTCCTGAGGCTACGGGAGATTCCACCAACAATCAAATCCAAGCATATGATCGTTGGAAAGACGCGAATGATCAAGCCCACTGCTATGTCATGGCCAGCATGAATAACGTGTTGCTGGCTCAACATGAGGATTGTGAGACTACTAGGCAGATCTTGGATAATCTAGAAGATAGGTTTGGAGGCAAGGCCTTAACAAAGTAGCAAGAGGTGCTTTAGAAACTTCTTAAAGTCAAACAAAGACCAAGGATGTCTGTAAAGGAGCATATGATGTTGGTTATGGGTTACCTTGCTGAGGCTTAAACCAATGGAGCTGACATTGATGCTGAAACTCAAATGAGTACAGTTTTTGAAACTCTATCTAAGGAGTTTATCCCATTTAGAGCTATATTTAATTTGAGCAATAAATGAGATATGACCTTAACAGAGTTAATGAAAAAGTTACAGGAGTTTTAACTATTGATCAAGGAGTCTCCTATTGGTGGCAAAGCCAACTTGGCGACTGCTTTTGGTTCCAATACTAACCCAAGGAATGGAAAGAAACAACAGGCTAAGAACAAAAAGTCTTCTATTCCTACAAACGGTAAGAACAAGAAGAAGAAAAATAAGAACCCGAAAAAGCTAAAGTGCTTTTTCTATGGAAAGGTCGGGCACATTAAGAAGAATTGCAAGGACTTCCTTTCCCGAAGAGGTAGGTAGGATCTTCTATCTTTAGAAACTTGTTTGGTTAAGGAATCCAGTGACATTTGGGTCATAGATTCTGGAGCAACTAATCATATTTATGTTTCTCTACAGGGCTTTAAAGAAACGAGAAGTCTGCTGCATGAAGACTTTATGCTTTGGATGAGCGATAGATCCTTGTTCTTAGCTGAAGCAGTGGGAGACGTTCATTTGTATTTTGATAATTATAGAAATTTAATTTTGTGAGATTGTTTGTATGTTCCTAAATTTGAAAGGAATTTAATTTCTATAGCTTGTTTATTTAAAGACTTCTATTTGGTTTCTTTTAATAATAAAGCAGTGATTCATTAAAACAAATCTTTTATCTATTCTGGATGGATGCAAAATAATCTATATTTTATCAAACCAAAGATAGACTTACTGCTAAGTGCTAAGATGAATGATAATAACTCTAAAAGACTTAAAACTTCTCACTCTAATAAGAGTTATCTTTGGCATTTACAACTTGGCCATATTAACTTAAATAGGATCCAAAGGTTAGTAAGGGATGGACCTTTAAGTCACTTAAAGGTGGAATCTATACCACAATATGAATCGTGTTTGGAAGGTAAGATGAGCAAAAGACCATTCAGGTCTAAGGGCAATAGGGCTGAAGGGGTTCTAGAACTTGTGCATAGCAATGTTTGCGGATCGATGAATATCTAAGCACGAGAAGGATATGAGTATTTTGTCACTTTTTTGATGATTAATCAAGGTATGGGTATGTGAACCTAATGCACCACAAAAATGAAATTTATGACAAGTTCAGAGAGTTTCGGGCTAAAGTAGAAAAGCAATTGGGTAGACCTATAAAGGCACTTCAATCTGATCGAGGTGGTGAATGCCTTTTGGATGAGTTATTGGGACACTTATAAGAGAATGAGACTTTATCCCATTTGACTATGTTAGGCACTCCGCAGTAGAATGTCATAGTGGAGAGAAGCAATAGAACCTTGTTAGACATAGTTAGGTCCATGATGAGTTATTAATCATTGCCGTTGTCCTTTCAGGTATGTGCACTACAAACCGCATGTGATCTTTTGAATAATGTGCCTTCAAAATCGGTTCCTAAAGCTCCTCACGAGTTTTGGACGGGGAAGAGGACTTCTTTAAACCATATTCGCATACGGAGATGTCTGGCTCATGTCCTGTTTAGGGATGTGAATAAGTTAAAAGCACGTTCAAAAGTTTGTGTGTCTGTAGGATATCCAAAAGGGACTAAAACAAAGTCATGCTTTCAACTAATGCAACTTTCCTTGAGGAGAGTTACATGGATGACTTTAAGCCTCGAAGCAAAGTCGTGCTCAAGGAGTTAAGAAGTGATCTAATCACTTTAGGGGTTCTGGTAGAAACCACTCCAATCAGTGTAGAAAAACCAAACAAACCCAAACAACAACCTAAGAGGCTTTGGTGTAGTGGGAGAATCAAGCGTCAACCTAAGAGGCATATGTTCAATGGTGAGGTCTTCTTGGCTGAACCAGATAAACATGACAATGATCCTTACACTTATATAGAGGCTATGGAGGATTTTGATTCAAAACTTTAGACAAAGGCTATGAACACAGAGATGAAGTCTATGGAGACTAAACAGGTCTGGGAGCTTGTGGATCTTCCCAAAGGGGTAAAACCCATAGGGTGTAAATGGATCTACAAGAGGAAGAGGGAGTGGATGGAAAGTCGAAACCTTTAAGGCTAGATTGGTAAATAAGGAATACACATAAAAGGAAGCAATTGATTATGAGAAAACCTTTGTGCCTGTAGCCATACTTAAGTCCATCCGGATTCTCTTGTCCATAGCTGTCGCACTAGACTACGAGATTTGACAGATGAATGTCAAGATGGCCTTTCTAAATGGCTATCTTGATGAGTCCATTTATATGGAACAACCAAACGGGTTCAAGGTCAATGGTCAAGAAGGTAAGGTTTACAAACTACTAAATTCAATATATGGACTTAAGCAGGTTCCCGTTCTTGGAACATAAAATTTGATCAAGTGATCAAGACTTATGGGTTTGCACAAAATGTGGATGAACCATGTTCGTACAAACACATTAAGGATGAGAAAATGATTTTTCTACTACTCCATATAGATGACATTCTGCTAATTGGCAATGATGTTAGGGTATTGTCATCGGTTAAACTATGGTTGACCAAGCAGTTTAACATGAAGGACTTAGGTGAGGCTAATTTTGTTCTCAGTATCTAGATCTTTCAGGATAGAAAGAACAAAATGATAGCTTTATCCTAGGCCGGTTAAATAAATAAGATTCTCAAGAGGTTTGCAATGCAAGATTCTAAAAAAGGTAGGCAACCATCTAGATCTGGAATTACTCTTTCTGAGAAAGACTCTCCAAAGGCTGACGAAGAAAGAAAATACACGAAGAAGCTGCCTTATGCTTCGACAGTAGATAGTCTCATATATGTCATGCTTTACACACGACCGGATATTTGTTATGCGGTTGGGATTGTAAGTCGATTTCAGGCAGATCTAGGACCGAACCATTGGGTTGCGGTCAAGCATATTTTTGAGTACCTGAGAAAGACTTGAGGGTATAAGCTTGTGTATTCAGATGAGGATTTAACTCCTCTAGGATACACTAATTCAGATTTCCAATCCCGTCTGGATTCAAGGAGATCGACTTGAGGTTTGGTGTTTACTTTGGGCGGTAGTGCCATCAGTTGGAGAAGTGTGAAGCAAGATTGCACTTTGGATTCAACGATGGAGCCCGAGTATGTGGTAGCTAGTGATGCTTCGAAAGAAGCAGTATGGCTTCGCAAGTTCCTTGAGCATCTTGAGGTAGTTTCTAGTATAGATAAGGCGGTATCATTGTACTGTGATAACAATACGGTGGTAACTAATGCTAAGGAACCAAGATTTCACAAGAAGAGTAAGTATATTGATCGAAAGTATCATGTGATAAAGGGCTTCATTGATGGCAAGCATGTCATTGTGTGCAAAATCATGTTAGAGGACAATTTAGCTGATCCATTCACGAAGACACTTATTGGGAAAGTCTTCGAGAGGCATGTGGAAGCTATGAGGATGTGAGATTTGTCATATTTACTCACTTAGTGCAATTGAGAGATTGTTGGATATGTATGCCCTAAGGAATAAAAATATAATATGTTTTTGGAGACATTTTTATCAATTAAGAATTTATTTATTATTAATATACCAAATCTTGTCTTCTTTCCATTCATATTTGTTGAATATATGTCAAGCAAACAAAAGTCTAAGATTGTCGATCTAAACCTTTAAGAATTAGGCATATGATGGACAGATTATGTGGAAGACATGATTCTTTAGGTGACCGTCTAAATCATAAGATCTGCAATAGAAGGAATAAAGTTGGGCGCTTTATTTTTGCAATGTTATGTTGTCTATATCTCTAAAGGGAGATGGTTTGTTTTGGTTATCAAAGGTGAACTCCACGAATAGAAATATTGGCACATTGTCATAGGTGACGATGTGTTGGATCGGGACATAAAGTGAATTGATTTGGATTAATAATTCTGTCTCAGCAAATCGATTCACTTTAGACAATCATTTGTATTGTATCTTAATCTTGAGATGAATAGTAGGCCCGCTATCTTAACTCATGTCTTTTGATGTACTAAAGGGTGACATCCACATTTTAATAGTGGTACGCATGCGGTACATTGGAGGCATGAATCTTGAGAGCGTAGAACTATTATTCATAGATATGAAATCCATTGCTCCTCTTTAGGACTAGTTGATATCCTCTTACATACGTTATCTTGTAATTGAAAAACTAGAGTACTCAACCATTTGGATGCAAGGTGTAATCGAATGGTATACAATCTTTGGATGGTAAGTTCTCTGATGGTGAGATAATGAAACGTAAAATAAAAGTAATCAGGAAGGTAAGACAGAATTTATCCTTAAACCAATTATGGATAATCTTATAGGGATATGATACATTATGATATGTTATGGAGACTTAGCTATACGAGTTTCATAATTTATATAGTTCGAGAGTGCAGCTCTAAGATTTTAGTAGAGTAACATTAGAGCTGATAATTATGAAATGTATATTTGGGATATTGGGTTTCGTAATTATTAGGAGCTTGAACTATACAGGTCTATTTGGTCCCTTTTGCTAGCTCATAATAAATCCTGTAACGATACAACGCGCTTTTCTAATAATTGGTGACATGTGTCAAATTATTAGATTGGCTGAAAATTCGATAGGATCAAATAATTCATGTCTATTTATTAGTTGAATTAATTTTGTGAAAATTAATTCAAGATAAACTTGTTGAATTATCGAGATCAGATAATTCATGTCTGTTTATCGGTTGGATTAATTTTGAATAAATTAATTCAAAATAAACTTTTTGAATTATCAGGAATATTTATTTATATAGAGATTATCTAAATATGATTGTTTTAATCATATAACTTCTCTATTGGGTTATTTGAATTAAAATAGAGGTTCCATCCCAAGAATCTTGGATGGGAAATAAAGATTTGCAGGGATCATTTATCGGAAGTTCGACAAGCCGATCTTTAAGCTCAGCTTGCTAATGGAGCAAGTTTGTCAGGTCGATCTTAAGAGATGTAGAGTCCGTTTGGTTCATAGATTTGAGTAAAAATTTTGAATGAAGATTTAAATTTTTGTGAGAGAAAATACTATAGCAAAATAATTCGAACCGTAATTCAAACCAATGAAACAAACGGGCTCGTAAAGATCACATGTTTTCATGTGGATTTTATCATATATTAATCTTGATTTGATTCTGATTCAAATTTTCTAAGGCCTTATCTGATAAAGACTGACTCCCTGGCCCAACCTCTATTAAAAAAGGGGGAGTAAGACTCATTGTTGTTCAGATCAGTTGAGAAATCTAGAGTGAGACTCTGCTAGTGAGACTTTATGACTCCCCAGAGAGCTATTGTTCACAATTCATGAACTATAACTTTGGGTTTTTCTCAATTGGTTGGAATGAGAGTTACTGGGGAAAGGTTGAACGACGTGCGCCCACACGCACGTCGATCGTGGATAGAGAACAATAAAGAAGACTAGTTGGTTGAAGCTCTTTTAGAACATTACTTCACTTCATAGATTACAGAGCTTTTGGGCAAATGAGGTTAGTAAGATCCGATTAATTTATGCATATAGTATGTCAAACTTTTGTTTTGGAAACTACTCTGGTATAAAAAAAAATTTAAAATTTGACTGCGTACTATTTTTCTAACACAAAACCCCTCAGCCAATTTCAAGCCACAAGTGCCGAAGCACCATCGCCCAAGCCTCAAATTTGGGTTGAGATTGTGGAGCCCGATTGTTTGAGTCTCCCAAAATGTTTCTTCTTAAACGACGGACGTTTGTAGTATAGAAAGATTGTTGTATCCACAGTGAGGTGAAAATTGTAACTCGAGAGATTGATAAATATAAACGTTCAAAAAAGCAAACGATTTTTTAAAACAAAGTTTTAAATGAAAGAAATATTTTTATGATTTTTTTATTTTAAAATTTAAAACATAAAATTAAAGTGGTAAAGCTTTGAGAATCTTTTGTATATGTCGCAACTAGTATAAAATTTTAACTCTAATTAAATCATCTAAAGTATTTGACTTATTATATCTTTTCTTATTAATTGCGAGCACTTTTACTAATTTTATAAGTCAACCAAGAGCGACAATATAACAACCCATAATGAAGTAAGGGTCTTCCTATAAAAGTAGCAAATAATCATCTCTCACTAATGATTAGGTGCACTAATTATGAAAATTATAACCGCTGTTACTACAATTATAATTGACATAATTTTCAGATAGAAAAGATAATAACAAATCAAAATTAATATATTTTTATGGAATAAATTATTGCGTTAATTCCGGCAACACCTCGTCTTATTAATTGGTTTAAGAATACACTATGCCATCCTCTATCGACAATAAATCAAGAATTATCAAATATTTATTGTGCCAATCTATGTCTATAATGTAGCAAAAACTCAACTTAATAAACGAGCATGACTTCAACATTATTAATATTAATTATGCAATACAATTAAATTACATAAAGAAAGCATGACTGAATTTATGTAAGAATTGGGCAGCATAACAGCATTAACAATAAATATTTAAAACCTAGAAATATAATTTATTTCACAAAAATATAAGCATTACAAAGCAGATATAGAGATAAAATCCATACCAGAGTACTATGCATACAAGATCATCTCTCTGTCTCACCAGACTCTCTATACTAATCTAGGTACTATTTTATTAAAAGGATGCTGCTGAGCAGGAGGCTCAACAGTTGAAAAAGAAAACCAAGAAAAAGGGAGAGAGAAGGAAATGGCTTGAAGGCCTTTGAGGGGTGCGTTTAGGGGGAGAAATCTCCCCTTATTTATAGTGTAAAAATAGCACTATTTACATAGTAAAAATATTATTATATTATTAATATTTTTATTATATTATATTTATTATTTTTTGCAGTTTAAAATTTTGAAAACACGAATCAAGGGATCCGTTTTTCTTCTCAATTTGCCACGCGATTCAACTTTGATCATTATGTGAATCTTAGCTTGAAAGCAAGCAGCTGAAGGCACGAGTGCAGACCATTGATTTCAAGATCCGACAGTTGAAACTCGCTGAAGAAACTAGGCCTAATAGGGCCATGTAGGTCCAAAATGATAGCCGTCAGATTGATCAAAGTCTTATGATTGAAGGGCTAAGACTACAACTCACGTGAGCACGGTCACACGAGAATCCAAGCTGTTTGAGATTCTCTCTGACGCGTGTGAAGTTCGTTGGCGAGTGATCTGCACACACCAATCAGATCATGCCACGCGGACTCCACTTGCACAATTCAAGATTCCTTTGGCTTTTTAATGCTTTGATGTCTGATTTTGCCTGTTTTGGTGCCATTTTGCTTCATTTTTCTCTTGATTTTAAATCTAAAATAAAATAAACAAATTAAAATTAATTATTTTACAAACAAAAAATTTACAAAAATATTAAAAAGATTTATTTTACAACATTTATAATGAATTTGCAATTGTTATGGTTAAAGTATATTTGCATTTGATATACATAACGTTTTTTTTTTAATTTCAAGTTATGATCTTCAATAAATTCAAAGTATAGTTTCAAGTGAAATGCACAAAGTTTTAAAGAGAACAAGACATAATGTACAAATGTGTTGGCATGTGATGTGTTAACATTTGTTATGCTCACCAAGTTAAAAAGAGGTAAAATAAAGATAAAAAAGAAGTGTCGAACTAACCCCTTAATGTGAGGTACACAAGTAAAGTTAAAGTTGTGACCTCCTTGATATGAGGTACACAAATAAAGTTAACGTAAAGACCTAGGTGTTCGATGGTCTCAAGTCTTCCATAAGGGAAGCATTATGTTTATGATCTCATGATTAATGATGTTGGTACATACACTAAAGTTTATAAGATAAGAAAAGTTGAGTAACAAGACAAGTTATAGCTTAAATAATTAAGCATAAAACAAGTTGATAAGCCATCATAAAATGTTCATGTTTATTTTTATTAAAATGATTTCTAATTATGTTTTGCGAGATTGATTTCCTACTTGCTGAGCGAGAGCTCATTCAAGTATGTTCAAACTATAGATAAGAAAACCTGTCGACGACATTTGATGGGCAGTGGTAAGCGACGAACAAATGACGGAGATGGGTATAGATACTGCTCATGTAATGTAAAATTTCTGCAGTTTTATTTTATGAATTTATGTGTGCCTTTATTTTATAAAATTATGTACACATGAATAAGTAAATAAACTGCAAAATTAACATCTTAAAAATCGAGATTATGATTATACAATCTTGGTCTAGATAATTTTAAGATTTTAAAGTGTTGCAATAGACAATGCATTAAGTGCATGAAGTTTTTAAGTAAGAAAATTATAAAATTATTTGAAGTTAAAATGATTATTAGAGCTTTACGATAAATTAAGAAATGAATATTATGAATATGTTTTCATGAAATTTTTATGAAAGCTTAAATGACTATGCTTTGAGAAATTAATGTTATTATGTTAGATTCACAAGATTAAGTCTCGGGGAAACAATTATTGTTTTCTTTTAAGGTTTCATGTTAAGAATTATTTATCATCAAGAATTCATTTTAAAAAAAATTACTCCACAATTTCAGTGCTTTATGTTGGAGTATGTTTAAGTTACGATAATGCTTAAATTAAGTAACAGTTATGTAGGTAGGGTCGTTACACTTAGTCCTTTATGTGAATGATATTTTGCTTACTTCTATAGATTTGGGCTTGCTTCATGAGGTTAAGCGACGTCTTAAACTTCAATATGACATGAAAGATATGGATGAAGGTTTTTATGTCATTGGCATAAAGATTGAAAGAGACAGATCCTAAGGGACATTAGGATTGTCTCAAGAAACCTGTATCAATAAAGTTCTTGAGAGATTTCATATGAAGGATTGTTCACCTAGAATTGTACCAATTATCAAACGTGATAAGTTCAGCTTGAACCAATGCTTGAGAAATGATTTGGAAAAGGAAGAAATAAAGAACATTCCATGTACTACTGCAGTTGGGAGCTTAATGTATGCTTAAGTCTGTACAAGACTTGATATTGCTTATGCAATTGGGATTTTGGGTGGATATCAAAGTAATCCAGGTATGGATCATTGGAAAGCTGTAATGAAAGTCATGCGATAACTTCAAAGAGCAAAGGACTACAAGCTTACATATAGACAGTTTGATCATTTGAAGGTGATTGTATATTCAGACTCTGATTATGTTGGCTACCTTGACTCTAGAATGTCGACATCTGGATATATTCTCTTATTAGCTAGAGAAGCCATTTCATGGAGAAGTGTAAAGCAAACATTGGTTACAACTTCGACCACAGAAGGAGAGTTTGTGTCATGCTTTGAAGCAACATCATAGGCTATTTGGTTGAGGAGTTTTATTTCATGGCTAGAAGTTGTAGACTCAATTTGTAAGCCATTAAGGATTTACTGCGACAACTTAGCTGCATTGTTTTGGCCAAAAATAGTAAGAGCAAGAGTCGTAGTAAACACATTTACATTAAGTATCTAGCCATTAGAGAACATGTTAAGTCAAGTAAGGTGGCTATTGAACATATTAGTACTGAGTTAATGGTTGCAAATCCCTTGACAAAGGGTTTACCACCTATGGCATATAAAGAACATGTAGACTGTATGGAACTCATTTTTATTTTAGAAATTTCATGTAATTGAGATACCCTTTATGCTTGTATTACATTTTGCTCAACATGAAACTCCAGTTATTTCAAATTTGTCTTCTAATTTTGTTTGTATATACATAAAGTTTAGAGAATGACTATATAGATATTTGAATGTTAAGTAGATCTTGAATGAGCATTTAGAAGCTCATTCATAAAGATATATACCATATATGGTTCTCATTCAAGAGAGAAAGTTGCATTGTAAAACATGAAAAGTAATACTTGCTCTTAGAAGACTTACCATCATGAATCATGTGATTTAAACTTTTTTGCTTGAGTACAAGGATAAAGGGAAATTTTGTTTATGTATTAATTATAAATTGATACATATTGTGGGGTTAATGGGCTAGGTGAGATAAGGTTAGATATGTTTCTAATTTATTAATAAATTAATCAAATGTGTCAATTATTTTGTAGTACATTAGTGACATTTGAAATTAAAAAAATTAAAATCCACTAAAGTGCAATTAAAAGTCACTAAAGTAACTTCCTTAAAACATGGAACATAACTTTTGAAGTAACCACCCATTTACTCCTATTTATTTGCCCTCTCTGATGGGAAGAGTGCACTATAGAAACATACGTTAAAATTAGAGGGAATATGGTTTCTAATCTACAAGCGAGTCTGTGAAATTTCATTTATACATGGATGTTAGGTCTTGTATAGACTAGCCAAGTATCCCTCAAATTGTTTTTAATAAGGCTTGAATCTGATTGCTATGGTTAGAGGTACGCTCTATCACTTCTGCTTTTATTATTGAAATTTTTGAAATTTCTAACAAAAAAAGCATTTACCTTATATAATGATATTGCCTTTATTTTAATGGCAATATTTATGTTTATTTTTATGCTTTTTAGAGGCTATATTTATTTTAATGATACAAATATTAGAATTAATAAAAACATAAAAAGATTGAGTAAATTATTAAGGTCAAAATGTCATTATACAACTTCACAAAGACATATATAAAATATTCACAAACTCATCCATATCTAAATTGTTTAATCTTAATTTGGTCGTATATTTTATTAATCCAATACTTGTTGGGTGAAGGAAGGAAATAGAAATCTTACATATGAAATAAAATTAATAGCACATTTTTTAGGTAGGAAAAAAAAGCACAATTTTTAAAAAATTACAAAAATACACAAATATTGAATAAAATATTTTTAGGAAATTTGAAGTGCAATTTACACAGAATAGTTGAACTTTAGCAGTGATGCTTTAGCTTAATTTATACTCTCAAAAGCACCTGAGAATATAAATGTGTATATATACATATATATATATATATGTAAATGTTATTTACATAGTTTAAAGTCAAAAAGTGTATCCGTTTCTTCTCTCAGAGATTCGTCAGTAGAGTTTCGTTCTCGTTTTTTCCTTTTTCCTTTTCTTTTTCCTTCCTTGTATTATATATTACTTTTACCGTGTTTCTTTTCTGTTTTTTTTTTTTTCTTTCTTGTTTTGCTTCTTTGTTTTGCTTTTCTTTTATACCTTTTTTTTCCATTCCTTATTTATTTTTAAATCTTATCTACACAATATTAAAAGTACCGTGCGGCACTTATAGAAGGAACGTGAAATGATTCGTCTTGACGACATGTTTTCTCTTTTTTCCCCCTTTACTCTTTCAACGTTGTTTTTTATTTTTCCTTTTTTTTTTATTTTTTATTTTTGTTTTTTCAACTTCGCACCCTCCAAAAGAATAAAAAAAATCCTTATCCTTAAAAAAAAAAAAAACTATACACATAGATATATATATATATATATATATATATGCTTTTTAACTGTATTTTTTCTTTTGCTTTTTCATTGCTCTGGCATTATACCATATCAAGATAAATTCTTCAAGTTAAAATAACTTCTTCTAACGTGTCACTTTTTAATTTATAATTTTTTTATGTGTTTCTTTGAAATACTTTTTTACTCTCACTCGCTACTTTTAAAATAATACTGTTAGGTTTTTCTAATTAGCCTATTATAACAATTTTCTTCCTTAAATATGTATCTTTTTAAAAGTTTTTCACCCCATCCTTTAAGTATTATTTTTAATAAATGCATTCTTTATAATTTAATTTTATACGGAGAATTTTGAGATACATTTTTTTTCCTTGTTTTATTCTTATTAATACATTTTTTTTATTTATGCTCTGTCTTAGTTTTTTTTTTCTTCCATTTTATCAAAAGATATTCTACATTGTAATAATTTTTAAATTTACTTCCTTTAAATAGCTTTTTCTGTGTATATTTCTATTGAAATATATATATATATATGTATATATATATTGCTTTTAAGTTGTTTACCATACTATTTTTATTATCTTAAAAGTGATAGCTGCAAAGATATTTGTGTTAGTTTCATAATAACTAACAATTGACATCTTTATTATTTATAAATTAAAAAAATAATGATAATAATAATAATAACACGGTAATAAACATTTAACATATATATATATACACACACACACATAATCTTCAAGATGGCTCCACATGCATAGTTCTATTCTGGGGTCCATTCTACAATATAAATAAAGACCCAATACGAATTCGTGTCAACTAACACCATTTTTAAATTTAGATATTCAATTGTGACTTATATATGTCAAGACGTCTCCTATCAACTATGAAAAATATTATAGGGATTATTTTTATATTTGTCCTCTGAATTATGTTACTGATGTCATTTTGCTTTTTGACTTTTAAAATATACTACTTAATCTCTTCAAACTTTGTTCTGTTAGCAAGTATCTTTTTCCATCCAACTCCGTTAGTTTTTTGACTCTTTTTTTTAGAATGTTTTTATATTCCTTCAAACTACGTCACTTATGTTATTTCACTCGCCTGACTTTTACAATGTGTTACTATGTCTTTAATTTTTTTTTTAGCAAATAACATCCTTCTATCCAATTTTGTTAGGTTAATAAAATGATTTGTTTTTCTTTCAACTTTACAAAACCTCTACGTCAATGCAATTCATATACCCACAACTTATATATGAATATTTTTTATAACATGCCACTCAAAAACAAATACAAATAAAATTCAAGAAGGAGTTCTTTACAAGAAATTAAAATAATGTGTCCTTTTTTTTGAAAAATACTTCAAGAACTCTATTTTTTTGAGAAATTTTGTAGATTTTTTTCCTTAAGCTCCTTTTTATGTAGGTGGAATGACCTATTGTAAAAAATAATACCTTTTCCTTGAACTCTTTTTACCTTAATCTATTTTTTTCCTCTTCTTAAAATCTTTCTTATGTTTGGGTTTTTTCCTCCGAAGTTAAAAATATATATATATATACATTGACTTATAAAGCTAAACAAAATTGAATGGAAGGAAATTATTTGCTAAGAAAAAAAAATGGGACACATCATGATACATTTTGAAAGTCGAGGAAGCAAAATAACATAAGTGACATAGTATGGAGGAAAATATAAAAATATTCAACAAAAAAGTGTCTAAAAACTAATGAAGTTGGATAGAAAAAAAAAAATTTGCTAACGGAATAAAATTTACGAAGAGAAAGTGGTACGTTTTAAAAGTCAAAAGTGTAAAGTGACATCAATTACATAGGTTGAGAGGCAAATGTAAAAATAATTCATATTACAATTAACAAAATACAACCCATGATTGCTTTTCCCTTAAAAAAAAATTAAATCTGATTAGAAAATAGTATACGGTTTTCCTCGAGGTGATTATAGAGGGACAATTATTGTTGTGATGATCGGAGGTCATAAACTAAGACAACTTTGTGCGTTTTGTTTTTGGTTGAACGTTGGTCCGTTTTGTACACTTGATTTGTTTCATTAGAGTGAAGACTATGCCCAAATATTGTGAATATCTACAAATCTCTAGAACTGAAGACCATGCCCGGACTGCCATAAAAATAACGGAGGAGTTAAGACAAATACGACAACAACAAACCTTGAATTGATTTCGCCATGAAATAAAAAAGCTTTGGCATAAATCCCAATACATGTAAGATAACAAAGATGTCCTAAAGTAGCATAGTAGGATACAAGTGGTAGCCACCGGTTTGCTTCTTGAGTGTTGTGTGTCCTAAGAAGTAAAAGTTCCAGTAACCAGCCTAGTAACTGTGGATATTTGACAAGATTACTTCGATGGTGTGCCTCTAATTTAACGAAAATCTCAAACAAAAAGCAGAAGAATTATTCAATAGATTAGATGTACTATTTTATTTTATTTATATAGTATATCCGACTAATTAAAGGTTGACATTTAGATGATTTGTTCTACTAATTTTCTCTCTTTGCTTCTATACTTTACACTGATTGCTTAGTCATAATTGTTATAAATGTTCTACATAGATTTTTGTATTAGTTAATTTTAATTTTACAATAGTGATTGTTAAAAAACTATTTTTCTATATTTTAATCTCTTCACGAAACTTCAAAAGATTCCAGAATATATTATTATTCCTTGAGCCAAAAAAAAAAAAAAACACTATATTATTGCTCACTAATTTTGCAATGAAACATAAAGCACAAAGGCAACGATTAAAAAAAGGGAAGGAAGAAAGAACGAAGAACACCTGCTGGGGTTTTCTAGTCAAACTTGTATAGACAAACTTGCATCTTGTAAACGGTTATAACAAAAAATAATTACAAGCAATGTTAATAGAGACTTCTAGTTGAAAACTGAAAAGTAAAAGTACATCACGCGCAAACTAATTCATAATGTGTATATAATTTTTAAAATTTTAAGAAAATGGATATAATTTGGGTCAAATATATAATTTTCTTAAAATTTGGGTCAAATATATAATTTTTAAATCTAAGACCAAACCGTGAAAATCCCAATCTAATCCAACAACAAATTTTAAGAATTAAAGGTTTAAATTAATTTAAAAAACTAAAAATAAAAAGACAAATATAATATAATATAATTCATTAAAATCAAATAAGTTACAGCTTAAAAGTCAGATAATAAATAAAATTATAACATTATAACAACCAAACTTCATATATATATATATATAAACTTAAACGAGATAAGAGGTTGATTTAGTTTTCATTTGAGCTAGGTATAAAAAATTTTATGCGAAGCCTACGCATATATAGAAATTTAGAAATTTATATTAATTTAAAATTTTGTATATACATATATAATTTAAATATTATATAATATATATACATATATATATATATAAGTGATTCACAAATCCGTTTCCAGTTTAGATTGAATTAGATTTAACGAATTAATTACACAAATTAGACAGATTGATAAATTACACGAACAATGATTAAAAAACATTTGCTTTCAAACATACTCGGTTTTCATTTTAATTATAGAAAATAATTCTATGAAAATTATCCAAAGTTAAACTAATAAAATATAGGATATTGGATGGAGAATTACGACTAAACAATTAATATCAAGTGTGGTAGGAAAGAGCGGGAATTGTTAGAATCAAATAATTCAAATGTCCGTTTTTTATTAGCTGGATATTCCACATACACAAAATGAATAGTTCCTCCACAAGGCTTCAATACAAATGTTGTTTCCCCCAACAATACAAAATAACATCACCAAAAGCTCAGAATCAGGTCCATCGCAGAGGCTAAACAGCACAGAAGAAATTTACGACTGGCCGTAGTAATTGCAACGAAAAGAAAAAATATGAGTTGCAAAGTGCGCCAAGCATCACTTAGGAGATGATAATCAACGGTATAAAAAGTCTGGACACAACACAAAACAGATTACAAATAAACAAATAAATAAGGTGTTTTATAACCTTCAGGCTATAAGATATAAACTTTTCTACGTTACAATGCTCATGTATTTTTTTTATGTTATAACGATCATGTTTCAAATTATATAAGATGTTTAAAAAAATAATAAAAACCATTAGTTAAAACCACTTATTTTAACAATTTTTTTTATTATTACTGTAATATATAAAAATTTTATATTATTTATAATTAAATTTATAGTGTAAACCAACCAATAAGTTTTAACCTATTTCTCATAGGAAGATAATAAGACAATCTCTTTATTATGATATATTTGACCAAACGTCTATTTAAATCATAATATATTTGACCCGAAAATTTTTGAAATAATATTCCCTTCCCTAAAATTTTAAAATTCATTTAGTAAATATATTTAAATTAATGATTTGATTTAAAATAATAATTTAAATTATTATCTAAATTAATATTTAAATAATTTAAATTATTATTTGAATATGCATTTACATTTTAATTTAAATATATAATAAAATTAAAATTTATATTTAAAGAACTAATAAAAAAAATTTTTGATTTACTAATCAATCTAATAAAATATGTTAATAATCTTTAAATATATACAATATAAATTTTAATTTATTTTCCTCATCATTAAAAAAACAATAAAAAAGAATCTTATTTAAATATCAAATGCATAAATGATTTTTTTTTCTCAAATATAAAAAATAGAATTTTAACTTTTACTGTAACAAAAAATCCAAATATCAAAAGTTTAAAAGTTTAAACGAGATCAAAACTTTAAAAACTTAAATTTTTGATACTCAAAATTTCAAGAGAAATAAATACGTATCAAAAAAATTCTTGGTACTTGTCAAATTTGAAACCATTGAGTCTAGAAAATACTCCAATCAAACACACTCTAAAATTGCTACAATATTTTATTAAACCCTTCATTGGAGCTCATTTTTCCGAACAGGCTCTTGAGTTTAAAGGGTAAGCCTTCATATACTATCCAGCGGCATATAATTACATGAGGTGCCATTGGAGCCCAAATTTTCATTAGGCTTCCACAACAGCACAGCATTCAAATCTCCGTTCTTATGAACAATCATCAGGCTTCCTCAAGAAAACCACTACAAATTATGCAACAAAATAATGATTTCTTCTAATGCGATAAAATTCCTCAAAAAAGGATGACAAAAATGCAATAGAAAAATAGACCTTGCCTCAGAGGTAGTGACAATTATGCGTATCATCATCATCTATCTGATAATACGTGTGTTAGAAATGCATCACTGGCAAATGGCAAAAGCAGTTGGCAAATCAACTTGAAATGAAAACAAAAAAATTAAATCACCATGATTCGTTGAAAAAAAAAAATCGAAGGAGAATTAAAAATAGTATGCATCAGAGAGATTCCCAACGACAAATCAACATCCTCCAGTGGAGTGCTGATGTCCCTGTCTGTTTATCATCACTTGCATACATACCAACAAAGAATATAGACAAATGGGAAAAAAGCAAAGGAAAGAAATTCCAAAAATTTTACACAACTATGGTTAACACCTAAAAGATGTAGGTAAACATACATAATTATGATTAATACCTATTTTGTCATCACATGAAAACACCTACAATTAAAAGAGCAAATTCAAAAGCTGAAAATCATCACCAACGAACAATTACAGATGCAGCAAAGAGAACATCAAGATTGATACAACAGCTTATAAAAAAGATTTCAGCATTCACATCAAAATTGTACGAAGAATCAAGGACCACAAAAATCAAAACCCTTTAGACGCTATCTCATTAGGAAGTGATATTTTTGAGCCTGCAAAGCCTCAGATTATATTCTTTTCATAGCGATTAATCTCAAAGTATATTTAAACCCATCATAGGCTCACAGACATTAGTGTTAAACAAATTTTGCATCTAAATACAACGAAAAATGTACTTGGAGATATCATACAAAACAAAGCAAACAAAACGCATTCGTCTGAGAAAGTTTGGTTGAAAAATAATAATAAAACGAGAAAAATTAAAAGAAGGTGCTCAGAACAATGATTAAATGGACGAGAAAATATATCCTCACGAAAAGTCAGATTAACGAGATTATAAGATCTAATCATCATCGTACCTTCTCTTACTCATATACATACGGATTAAAGGAAATTTACTAAAATAGGACTTAATGAGTGGAATAGGAAAACACTCTATTCATATTCATATAACCCCTTCTAAGATCATAATTGCATTTGAGTAAAAAAAATATGCAACTCAACAAAAGCCTCAATTACTATTGCTCTCGAAAACAAGAGCATTTACATTATTAAAACATACATTCAACTGTGAAAATCTAAATCTAGCAGGAAGATAAACATGAACTTCTTTACCGTTAGAGGAACCATCAGAAACCAAAATATATCCCCAGCAGCCCTAAAAAGAGCTGTACGGTCCGCATCATGGTAAGGTCCGCATAGACCCCATCACTTGGTTCCTTCTAAAATCCTAATACGTTCTGAAAATAACCCAAACAATAAGAAAACCGAGCTCAAAATGCCTGACAATTTTCAGAGACAGACAAGAACTAATAAAAAAAAAAAGAAACAAAGAGATTATAGAATTTTTTTAGAATTTTGAATAATGGGCATCAGGGGAATGGGTATGAGAAGTTATCATCACAGATTTTTCATCAGCGTGGTGCATGACAATCTCAATTGCTCATCACTGCCCTTCCAAATAATTTTGTCACTATCCTGTTGTCTTTACATATCTGTAGAACAAATTATCAAAGAAATTTTCTAAACAGAAATAAATAGAAGAAAAAAGGTCAAGAGTGTTGGATAAAAGAGCAATTTGGGAAAGAGGAACGACAATTAAAAAATGCACTAATGTCAAGAGGGGACACTCATGTGCCATAAACTAAACAAAGTTTCAGACATCCAAGGAAGGAATAATGCAGCACAAGCTCTCAAGCCTGGCGAAGGCGAAAGCTCTTAGGCGGCCACTGCGAATGTTTTGAGAAACAAGCCTTAGATTTGTCATCATCAACAATAAAATTGATAAAATAAAAACACAAACTCAACACATTTGTATGCTACCAAATTTTCCATCCCAAAATGATCAGCTAGACATCAAGAAGACAGCTGACAAAGTGAAAAGGATGGGATGAATATGAGGGACTTGTTCATCCCGATAGCACTCTAGATCACTGCTAAAGGGGCAGACGTTTAGTCCCCAAAAACAACCATTTCAAACATTCAACAGCTGATAACATAGAGTTAGCGAACAAGCAAAAAAATAACATAAGATTTGATTTCCCACATAAAACAGTGTTGCCCTACCTAAACTAACAGAAGTAAATTGAATCACGTTACAAAAAGAGGATAGTAAAATTAAGTCGTCAAGCTCTTACGCCTGGCGAAGGCGAAAGCTCTTAGGCAGCCACTGCAAAGGGGGCAGGGTAAAAGAATATCTTTTATGGGGTTCTCAGACATCCTTCCTTGATGCAGCACAAGCTCTCAAGCCCAGCGAAGCGAAAACTCTAAGGCTGCTACTGCGAATGTTTTTGAGAAACAAGCCTTCAAAATTGTGATCATCAACACCAACAATATTCTCAATCAAAACAGCAAATTAACAAGCAAAATTATACTCAACAAACGTACAATTGATATGTCCAAACCTAAACCAATGGCATAAAACAGACTGAATATACAGTCATACACAACACATTCAAATGAAAACGTTAACTACATTGGGATAAAGAATGACAACAAATATAAAAAAAAAAAAAAATTGAGGAAATAATCCAAAAGAAAATCAGATCTTTGAGGAAAGAAAAGGGAAATTGTTGGAGTCTCAGACATCCAAGGAAGGATTGAAGCAGCATTAGCTCTCAAACCTGACGAAGGCGAAAGCTCTTAGGCGGCCACTGCGAATGTTTTTGAGAAACAAGCCTTGAAATTGTCATCATAGACATCCATATAACCCAAAATTGATCGTCTCAAACAAAAAAATAAACCAAAAACTGATCTTTTCGTTCTGTACTAAGAATTAGAAAAAAGATTTTCCAAACCAAATATGATTTTCTATGGAAAACAACAAAAATCCCAATCAAAGGGGAAAAAAAAACATCACAGTGAACAAACTACATTCATAATCAGAACAACATGCAAGATCTACATCAGAACGAAACAAATTTCAGAGAAAGTTCATTGCTTATACTAAGTATTCAAGAGAAAAAATAAGAGAGAAAATGATCTGGTAGTGATGAGGAAGGATGGTGTTCATTTTTATAGAGGAGGCGAGGAATTAGGGGTTTGGCGGGTTTAGGGTTTTCGTGGAAATGAACGGCTGAGATATCGAACGGAACAAGCTAGAAACCAAAACCGATTCACAGTCTGCCGTTGGACCCAGCCCAGATGCTGAATGGGCCAAGGCAAACATTATGGGCTTGTTGGAGAAGTCGTTTTCTAAGTTGTCGTTTATGCAATATCGCTGTCGTTTTATGCCAAAAGAATTTTAGTATTTCTTGATGAAGAGGAAAAGTAACTTCAACGCTACCGCAATTCCTATAAACCCTCTGCCGGATCCGAAACCGCCATTGACGACCTGCTCTCGAGCTCACTCGTATCACGATTCTAGAAGGTATTCTCTGACTCATCTCTCTCTCTCTCTGATCCGTCTTCTGGTCAAAGAATTCACCCTTAGTTCATTCCCGAGGAAGAAGATCTTGTGAATTTATCACTGTTCCTGAACTGGTTGTTTGGCACTATCTGAATTAAGAAACTTAATTGTTGCTCTCTCGGCATTTGACTCTATGTAGAGCGAGAGAATTTTGAGGAATTTTTTGTCATTCTTGCTCGTAGGGTTTCGTTTTTCCACTCTGACATTCTCGTTCTCTGCTAGTGTTTATATGCAATTATCGATCTACCGGTTCGGATCCTTGAACTGAAGTAAAAATGGTAAGTTTCACCTTCTAGAAACAAAAAAGTTTGGAATTTTTTGTACGAATTTAGGGTAGGATTGAAGATTGAAGCTCCTTTCTTTCATGGAATTCGTGAAACTTTTTAGGAAGGAGGAGGCAATTTGGAGGCGTCGATAGAGAAATTGCTGAATGTGGAGAAGCAGATGAGGCTCGCTGGTGATGTGGCAGGCACCAAGAAGGCCGTCACTGAGATTCTCCAGCTCTGCTTTGAAGCACGTGCGTGGAAGACTCTCAATGAGCAGATTGTTGTCTTGTCCAAACGCCGGGGTCAACTGAAGCAGGTACTCCATTGAAGTGAACCACATAATTGTGTATTAGGTGGAGTTACTTCGTGTTTTTACCTTTTAGTGACTTTGCTTCAATTTGTTGAACTATTAATTGTTTCAATTGAGTTTTAGAATTGTAGTTACACGTCAATGAATTACGGATTTTTTTTTATATAGGCAGGAAATTTATCTAATATTTGAGTTTGCAAATCTTCTTGAGCTGTGTGAGTGATTACTTCTTCGTGATTGGCCGGTTTTATTATGTTAAAAAAATTTGTATGTTTGTTTAGGAAATTTCAGAATGGTGACCATGTTAAGAGATTGGCATAGGCTGTTCTCTTTCCTTGCTTGAATGATGAATACAAATACAATTGATCTTAGAATTTAAGGGGTTGTGTTTGTTCAGTGCTCTAAGAAAATGCCACTAGCTTGGAGTTTTCCTGTCACTGCTGTGTGTCTATTTATAACTAAGCGTAGTACATGTGAGGGAATGTTACTTGCACCATAGGTTGTATCTTATTGTTTGAAAATATGCGCACTTGGCCTTTATTTTCCCTAAACTAAAGGGAATAAAAGGTTCTTAGCTTCACTCATGTGGAACAGTTACATGGATCATGGTCCTTGTTTAGGGTTTGAACAAGAATATTGCCATCTCTTTTTACTTGAAATTTGTTTAATTAATATTCTGTACATTTTTGACTATATTTTGCACTAATATGTATTTATATTAACCTTTTCCTGCATCTGGGTCTTTCTTATATAATTTGGTTTAGTAGATTTTAACATCGTTGTTGTATCTCGTTGTTGTATCATTTACTCTGCATGTATTGTTGTGTTTTTTCCTTGTTGTCGTAAAGTATCTTCTTTGCGCTAAGTAATTATATCACTCTATGCTCATTTAGTTTTTCTTAATCAAGCGATTCTTTTAGTTGACATCCTTTTACTTATTAAATTAATATGTGTGCTTTGTGCAGGCTGTAACTGCGATGGTCCAGCAAGCAATGCAGTACATTGATGAGACGCCTGATCTTGAACCTCGTATAGAGCTTATTAAAACACTAAATAATGTTTCAGCTGGAAAGGTAATTATCTACTTGTAAGTTTCAGTTTCAAGCTTCATCTCTCAGTTTATATAAATTTTTTTGTGTTTAATTGTTTTATGGTTTAGATATATGTCGAGATTGAGAGAGCCAGATTGATCAAAAAACTTGCTAAAATCAAGGAAGAACAAGGACTTATAGCCGAAGCTGCTGATTTGATGCAAGAAATAGCGGTTGGTGCAGGATTTTTCATTTGATGACAGCTCCCCAATCCCCATTTTATTGCTTTTTCCGCATTCCTTTTTGATGGTTGAGCTTTACAGGTTGAAACTTTTGGTGCTATGGCAAAAACTGAGAAAATCGCTTTCATTCTTGAACAAGTATGTGATTCAGTTTTCCGACAAGTAGTTACACATGTTGACAATTTTTTTGTTACTATGTCTAGCACAAGGAATGATTGTGATGTGTGTTTTTCCGCTAAATAAAATGTAGGTCCGTCTGTGCTTAGATCGTGAAGATTACATACGTGCTCAAATTCTCTCGAGGAAGATTAGTCCAAGGGTATTTGACGGTGATCCCTCGAAAGAGAAGAAAAAGCCTAAAGAAGGTGACGCTGTAGTTGAGGAGGCTCCTGCTGATATTCCTTCACTTTTGGAGCTGAAGAGGATCTATTATGAATTGATGATAAGGTACTTTGGGGATGGATTTATTCCTTATGCAGTGTTCTGTAATGGCATTTTTGCATTTTTAGTTGGATATAAGTTTTATCTTGTTATCAATTCTTCTTCATTTTGAATGGCTTAGTAGCGCTGTGTATAGCAAATCTCTACATTCTTCTCTCCTTATTTTTTGGTTGGGTTCATATCTAGGGTTACTCACATGAAGTAACTGCCTGCTTCTCATATAATTCATTTCAATAATAATTTATATGTCTATGGGATGATTTAGGCCCTTGTCAATGTTGATGTTCGATGTCGAGGATTCTTGCACATGAACCTTATATTTTGCTTTTTAGTATGTAGTGGTGCCAGGGGTCCCCGTATGGTATCTTCTTAATCCGGGACAGTCATTAGATTGCTTTCACTTTATATGCTTAGTTTTAAAAAAGAAATGGGTCATCAAATACTGATTTTTGCTTATTTTGCCAGGTATTATTCACACAATAATGATTACCTTGAAATTTGCCGTTGCTACAAGGCAATATACAATATTCCCTCCGTCAAAGAAAATCCGTCCCAATGGATACCGGTAAAGTCTTATTCAATTTTTTTGTGCTTACATGAATTTTTTTGAGCATCTCTGAGAATGTACTACGTGTAGGTTTTAAGAAAAATATGTTGGTACTTAGTCCTTGCACCACATGATCCAATGCAATCAAGCCTTCTTAATTCCACGTTGGAGGACAAGAATCTCTCTGAGCTTCCAAATTTCAAGTATGGTTCTGACAGCTATGTTGATTGCATATTCATCATGTTTATTATCTAATGTATGCTATTAGTACAACGTATGAAGAATGCCATCGTTAATACAAGAAATATTTGGCGTCTTTTTTTCATTTGCTTGAAATATGTTGCCTGTTTTTGTTCTTTGTTAGATTGCTGCTTAAGCAACTGGTCACAATGGAGGTCATACAATGGACGGCTCTTTGGAATATGTATAAGGAAGAGTTTGACTATGAGAAGAACATGATTGGAGGTTCTTTGGGTGAAAAAGCAGCTGAAGATCTAAAACAGAGGATTATAGAACATGTGTGTCTTCGGTTTCGCTTGACACTTAGTATACTGTGCAGTTACCTGCTTTGCTTACAATGTCGTCCTTTTTTGTTTCAGAATATTCTTGTCGCTTCAAAGTATTACTCACGGATTACACTGAGGAGACTTGCAGAGCTGTTGTGTCTTAGCATTCAGGTTAGCTATTATAGTTTAAGTTTTAAGTGACATTGAGTTACTTTATTCAAAAGGGCATAGAGGGGCCTTGTAGTTCAACCATGTTGGTCTTGGTTGCTTCTTTGTTCTAACATCTGGTGCTTAAATTTTTTCACATGCTTCTCAAATTGCTATCCTGCTGTTCTGTATTTGATTCTGCATCGGTCTCGGTCTTAACTTGCACTCTTTACGTTCCGCCTCAATGCAGGAGGCTGAGAAGCATCTATCAGAGATGGTTGTTTCCAAGGCACTGATTGCGAAGATTGACAGACCAATGGGCATTGTTAGTTTCCAAATAATGAAGGACAGCAATGACATTCTCAACTCATGGTCCGCTAACTTGGAGAAATTGCTTGATCTTGTTGAGAAGAGTTGCCACCAAATACACAAGGAAACTATGGTTCACAAAGCTGTCCTAAAAGCTTGAGGAATTGGCTAATCCTGGTTTGCAGATTGAGCGGTCATGGTCCTCTTTTTTTTCTTTGGTCTGAAATCTTCTATGATGAGAACTATCGTCTTTAAAAATTGACTGGGTTAGTCAGGCAGGCTTTGGTCAAGTTCTAAGTTTGATTTCAGGGACATATCTTAGCAAGCAAAAGATTGTAGCATACCACCAGATACCTCGCCTATGGCTGAGTGACGGTAACCTAAATGGGCTCATTTTTATCTGTGGAAAGAATTTGATTGCTTTACTAGTTTATTTCATCTTAATCAATCTTGCTCTTGCCTATGCTCAGCGTGATTGCCCTGCAATCTTTATCTTCCAATTATTTCGTTTTTGATTTGCTACATGACTTGTAGATTAACAGTTACAAGAGTTCAGCTTGTGGGTTTTTTTCTTTTTGCTTTGTGCTTGGAAATTTAAGCAATAGGAAGTTTGCTTATTGTTATGATAATTGCTAGGCAAATTACAACGACCGCAATTAAAAAAAAAAATTGTCTATTCTTGGTTGTTGGAGTTGATGTGGGTTCTACATTGGGATTCATTTGAATATCATTAACAAAATTCTCATTTTTAGGTCAGCATGTGATGGTTGCGTAACTATTAACAAAACTAGGTTGTGAGATTGTTGTTAACCAAATTTTTTTAGGGAGACTGAAAAAAAAAAAAGTAGATGAACAACTTTTGTGATTTATGCTAGCATCACTAGTCTAGGTGTGTCGGCTAATAATGACATGGACTTTCTGTGTGTTTTAGGTAAGAGATAAGAAACGAATGTTACTGTTTTCTGTTTAGGTTGGATATATCGGACAAATCCTTGGAGGTTGGAACTTTAAGAATCGGTTTAGGGCTGGAAATTTAAGAATTGGTGTAGGGCTGGTGTGAACAGACAAGCTTTTGGAAAATAAATAAGTGTTTAGCATGGTGGTGGGAACCATTAGTTATAACTAAGTTTACTTAGTATATGAGAGCTTTATACTGTAATAATTTTTTTTTTTTTTACCGTAACATATGAGAGCTTTATATTATTCATAACTGTGATGGTTAAAACTATTCTTGCCAAACAACACATAAGAAGGTTAATGTAGTCCATTTGTCGGTTCAAGACGTCCCAGTAGCACTTAAAAATGAATGACAATGTGAACCTGCATGGTGGACTTGTACTGGATGAGTTTTAGGGGAGAGTGACACGCTCAGATCCGACTCCTCTGCCCCTTTATCATGTCCCATTTGTGTCCTAATAATATGATACCATATCAATTAAAATGTCGTATCAATTAAAATATTATGTCACTAATCACGTCAGTAAAATATTTTAATTGATATGACATGATACTATTAGGGGACATGAAAGGAGAAAAAAAAAAAGAGACATATAAGCTAAATTCGACACGCCTTTGTGTAATCACTATTATATTCTTGTCTTGTAGTACTTTCATGTTGTGGGAATGTTCTTTTTTTAATTAATTCGAGGCGAGAGATTTAAACTCTATTCTCCTGATAAAATCACATGTGGAATTACTATTACGTTAATGCATGCAATTACTTACGAAAATATTTGGTCATAACGATAAAACCTATTATTTAAAGGGATACTTATCTTTTTATAGCTTTTGTTTTAGAATAATTTAAAGCCATATTTGATTTATACATAAATTTATATCTTAACTTTAGTTGATGATAACCTCTAAAATGACAAAATTATCTTAAAATAAAGGAGAAGAATTTAAACTTTTAAAAAATGAGAAGAAAACAAAAACGTTCAAAACACGCTTATGGGTTTTTGTTGTTAATAATGCCTTGCATGAAAACAGGCAATCGAGCTTTTAACCGCTACGTCGATTTAATTATCATCATGTGCTTAAAAAATGGGGTGTATATATATTGCAATACGAGTTGTCCCTCAGTTGCTTTCGGAATATTCTTTTCTTTCAAAAAAAAAAAAAGAAACTAGTAATAAGACATCGTTGTAAACTTCTGGTTGGTAACTAAAATATAATAGTTCGTAGATTACGTATCCTTTAGATAGAACAGTGTTCAATTTTTGGCTATAGAAGGTCATAATATAAACGGATAAACAAAGTCAAATGCAGAAATTAGTGTTCTCAAGATTCAAGACACGCGGAGACAACAATTATAGTAAAACATCTTATAATCTACTTTTGTAAATATTATTATAACGCCCCGAAATTAATAAAATGTTATTAGTGTGTAAAGTGGTGGATTAGTGTGCCATAATGAATATTTTAAACTTAATTTGGTTATTTTGTGAAATTTCTAAATTAATGTAGTTTTGATTATTTTAATGATTTTTAAATTACCTTGAATTATTTTTATTTGTTATTTTGAATTTTTAAACAAAACAATTTATCAAATATCAAATATATCCTATTTTACAAAACTGTGGGCGGCATACGGTTTCTGCACAGTGAAACCGTCCACTTTCTCTCTATTTGTACCTCTCTCACTCTCTTTCTCTCTCACCCTCGTCACTCTCTCTCTCTCTCCTTCACTCTTCTTCTCTCGTCCCTCCCTTTATGTGTCTCTCTCTTTCTCTCTCTCATTCAAAAAATTGAATTTAAGCTTTGGTTTTTCAACAAATTGGAAGCTCAGGAACGAGTTTAGATGATTATAAACTCGATTTAAAGCTTCGATTCGAGGTTAGTTTCAAATTTCAATATTTTTCTAAATTTTTCTAATTTCTTAGTATTTTGAAATCTAATATTTCCTAAGCTTAGAAAACCTTTGATCTAGGTTAGAGGAACTTAAAACAACTAGAATCTAAGCTTTGTTTGATCGAAAACGGATTTGAATTAAGATTTTTTATTTTTCTCTATTTTTGGAATAATTTAAAAATTTTGTTCAAATCTTGTTTAAATTAGTTCAAAAGTGTTTTATAATGTTTTTCTATCATCTCTAGATGTTTTCCATGCCTGAGAACTGTGAAAAACAGGTTGAAATGAAGATTTGGGCTTGGGAGGCCAAGAACCTGTGCCTAAAAAATTATAAAATTTTCTAATTCAGCAGGCCGGATTCATAAGTTGGGCAGGCCAGATTCATACGACCGGTGGGCCAAACCTGAAAATGTTCGGTCGATTGAACCTGGTTTTTTGGTAACTACATAGGATCGGGCATGTGAAATTTTGTTATTTTTCACCCGTTTTTACTGTTTTGAACCCTGATTGAGATTTCAACCTTATAAAATGATTTTATAAATACAAATGGCACACTACAACACCATGAGATAGTTTAGCAATATAGGATATCTTAAGCTAGATACTGATAGACTTAGTTATTGTACATTTAAGGTTGTTCGTGGATCCGTAGAGCTAACGTAGAGTGGACCGAGAACTCGGTGTGGGACACTGGCGCGAGTATTGAGATAAGACTTCTACCCCTTTCCTTGGTAACCTAGTTTTTAAATGATTTTGGCCTTCAAAAGGAATTTTTATCAAATGCTTTCAATGATGATTTAAAAGGGGTTTTCACTAACTGTTTTCTTAATAGTAGATCGAGGTGATTTTTATAATAAACCTCATAATGAATGTAAATGAAAATACTTGATAAAAATGAGATTTTAACAATTATAAAAAAAGTATATGTGGGCATAATGCCATATCAGAGATCGGGTCGTATAGCGTGCGACCTTGGGGGTAGGTCTCGAAACCCAACTTTGTCACTATGATGATGTTATATATATGGTTTGCCCAAAAAAAGAAAATGATATTCTTTCTATACGACCAATAAACGATTTTGGTAAGAATAATTTTATTGAATTTTATTTATTCATTTATTCAAGTTTATTTTCTAAATAATTTCTCGAATAATAAAGTTTTTCTTAAAAATTAAATGTTTCTAAAATATAGTCCTACTGAGCCTTTCGCTCACTTTTTATTTGTTTTAAATCTTCCCCCTCTAGGTGCATTTCAGCTTAGGATTGGAGAAGAGTCCACAGACAGGACATAGGAGCAGTAGAAGAATCAAGTAGGTTATTTAAATTATAAAATTAAGACATGTATTATTTTAACTTCCTTTCTTTATTTTGGACTGTGGTTACAGCTTAATATTGTCAATACTATGTGTGTGCACAAAATGTAGGTCAGTGGGACCCAACTTGAAATTGTTATAATTTCTTTATTTATCATTTATTATTTCCCATTGTTTGTTTTGTTATTCTTATTTATTAAATGATTATAAAAATATGCTAAAAAGGTTTTAAATTATCACATTTTTCATAATTAATTTAAATTCTAAAATTCATGTTTTAACTAAACTTATTCTTAATTAACCTAATTAACCTGCCACGTCACCTCCCATACTTTAGGCATGACAGAATGGTATCAGAGCTCAAGGTTATGAACCTTGGGAATTGTGCATACATAGGTACAACAATAAAATACCACTGATAGTCTAAATTTTGTTTTCAAAAGTGAGAAAATGGCACCAAGGCGTCGTTTGACAATTGATGCCGAGTTTGGAAATGATGATGGCATAATGAGGGCTATGTTTGCTGCATTCTGGCAGATGGCAGCAAGGGCAAGACCGGAGGATTTCGAGGCCAATCATCAGCATGCGTACTTTAAGGAGTTTCGACGTGCATCTGTTCCGACCTTTGACGGAAAAGGGGACCCACAAGTAGCTGAATATTGACTAGATTCGATTGCAAAACACCTGGATACTCATGGTGTGCTAGCGAAATATCGTGTGGAGTTCGCAGCATACAAGTTCGAAGGTGTTACTAACACCTGGTGGAAGCGGGCTAAACGCTTGGAAAACAATGGTAACATCAATTGGGACAGGTTCGAGGAGTTATTTTACAACCGATACTTTCCGCAAGGATATAGAGACCAGAAGGCGGCTGAATTCTGCAGGTTGTAACAAGGTGACATGTCAGTTCGGGAGTATGAGGCAAAGTTTAATGAGCTGGCTAGGTTCACTCCATCTGTAGTGGCATTGAAACACGATAAGTGTATCAAATCCAAGATGCACTTAAAGCTTCCATCCGATGACAGGTGGTTGCCCTACGACTCAAGAATTTCGGAGAGCTTGTGTTAGCAACAATATCTGTGGAGAGCGACTATTTGCAATACTGTGAGGATCGAGCCAAGACGTCAAGAGGACCATAGAGGAGCAGTAGGAGAAGCACCGGTAGTCGACCCACTCTGGGAAATAACAAACAAGGTAGTGTGAATAGTGGTAGCAGTAGTTCATCTAGCAGCGGACGCAACAACCCCTACAGTTTTCACTATCATTATTGCCAGCAGCCAGGACACATCAAGAGGAATTGCCTGATCAGGAGTATAGCTTAGGACTTCAGACTGGAGAAGGAGCCAGTCGTCAGCCTCAATCTCAGACCCTGCCTCCGTCTCAACAGTTCTCTCAGCTCTAGTTCCATCAGTTCTTTTCTTAGCAACTATTATACCCAACACAAGGACATTAGTCATAGAATTTCTAACGCAATGCCCCTCAATACCGAGCTTCGAGTACAGCCAGTGTGCAGTCACCATTATCACAGCATATCGGCCAACTAACATAGGACCTAGTAATGTTGGTAGAGGAAAATGGAAAGCTCCAGTGCAAGTTCACACCATGACGATAGGGAGTTTGAATGCCCAAACCAGCAATGCAGTTGTCGATGGTATGATCTTAGTTTCTCAATCTCTAGCTCATGTTCTATTCGATACTGGTGCCACTTATTCTCTCATTTTGAGTTCTTTTGTACATGTATTGGGATTAGAGACAAAAGAGTTTGACGAACCCCTAATTATAGCTTCACCCTTGGGGTGGGTGTGCGTGAACTATGTATGTAAATCATGTAAAATAAATATTAGGGATGAGATTTTGAAAAGCAATTTGATTGTAATCCCCATGAGTTTGTATGATGTAATCCTAGGGATGGACTTGCTGTCCAGGTATAATACAGTTGTAGATTGTCAGCATAGGAAGGTGGCCCTAGTGTTTGATAGGAGGACGATGATCACTTACCAGGATGGTGGTGAACGGCTAATGAGTGAGTGTCTTGTAAAGACATGTCTCGGAGGGCGGAAGAAACTAGCTTGTTATGCCTTCCTCATGAACCTAGAAGGAGAGCCTAGTGCCTCGAGAAGAAACGTAGCAATCCCAGTGGTGGATGAATTTGAAGATGTCTTCCTCGACGAGTTGCTAGGACTACCACCACACCGGGAGATCGAATTTGGTATAGAGTTGCTTCTAGGAACAGCATCGATTTTCGTGGCACCTTATTGGATGACGTCGGTAGAGATGAAAGAATTGAGGAAGCAGCTTTAGGAGCTTGCTGATAAAGGATACATCCAGAATAGTACATCACCATGGGGAGCATCAGTTTTGTTCGCCAAGAAACATGATGGAACCCTTAGGTTGTGTATAGATTATCGGCAATTGAATTGACTCACCGTGAAGAATAAGTATCCTCTGCCCAAGATTGACAAATTGTTTGATCAGTTGAGAGGTTCATGGTATTTCTCAAAGATAGATTTATGGTAGGGATACCATCAACTTAGGATTAAAGAAGAGGACATTCCCAAAACAGCTTTTAGGACTTAGTATGGACATTTTGAATGTCTGGTGATGCTGTTTGGACTGACAAATGCTCCAGCAGCCTTCATAGACTTAATGAATAGGATATTTAGGCCTTATCTTAATCAGTTCATGACCGTGTTCATCGACGATATTTTGGTCTATTCTAAGACTTAGGAGGAGCATGAGCATCACCTTAGGATCGTACTTCAGACTCTGCGGGAGCACCAGCTGTATGCTAAGAAAGAGAAGTGCGAATTTTGGTTGACAGAGGTCAAGTTTCTAGGTTATGTAAAAAATGTCTCAAAAAATATATTAAATTTTTACTCCTTAGAGCATATTGTCTAACAATCTCCCACTTGTACTAAGTAAGTAAATATGACAAATCTCACATCCCCATAGCTTCCACATGCCTCTTAAAGACTCTCCTAGTAAGTGTCTTGATGAATGGATCAGCTAAATTGTCTTTTGACGTGATTCTACACGCAGCAACATACCCGCCCTCTAAGAAGTCCTTTATCAAATGATATTTTCGATCAATATGTTTACTCTTTTTATGAAATTTTGGTTCCTTAGCATTAGCTACCACTGTACTGTTATCACAATATAGCGATACCACCTTATCCATACCAAGAACTACCTCAAGATCTCCAAGGAACTTGCGGAGCCATACTGCTTCTTTCAAAGCAACATTAGCTACCATATACTCAACCTCCATCGTTGAATCTAAAGTGCAATCTTGCTTCACACTTCTCTAACTGATAGCACTACTGCCCAGAGTGAATGCAAAACCTAAAGTTGGTCTCCTTGAATCTAGACAAGATTAGAAATCCAAGTCAGTATATCCTAGAGGAGTTAAATCCTCACCCAAATATACAAGCATATACCCTCAAGTCCTTCTCAAGAACTTGAATATATGCTTGACTGCAACCCAATGGTTCGGTCTCGGATCCACCTGAAATCAACTTATAATCCCTATCGCATAACAAATATCCAGTCGCGTGCAAAGTATGGCATACATGAGACTACCCACTATCGAAGCATAAGGCAGCTTCTTCGTGCAATCTCTTTATTTCTCAGATTTTGGAGTCTTTCTTAGAAAGAGTAATCCAGACCTAGATGGTTGCCCACCTTTCTTGGAATCCAACATTGCAAGCCTTCTAAGAACTTTATCTAGTAGCCTGCTTGGGATAAAGCTATCATTCTATTCCTCCTATCCCGAAAGATCTGAAAACCGAGAACAAAATTAGCCTCACCTAAGTCTTTCATGTCAAACTGCTTAGTCAACCATAATTTGACCAATGACAATGCCCTAACTTCATTGCCAATTAGAAGAATGTCATCAATATAGCGTAGTAGAAAAACCACCTTTCCATCCTTAATGTGTTTGTAAACACATGGTTCGTCCTTATTTTGTGCGAACCTTTAAGTCTTGATCACTTGATCAAATCCTATGTTCCAAGAACGGAAAACCTACTTAAGTCCATAAATTGACTTTCGCAGCTTACAAACCTTACCTTCCTGACCGTTAACCTTGAACCTGTATGGTTGCTCTATATATATAGACTCATCAAGATAGCCATTCAAAAAGGCTGTCTTGACATCCTTTTGCTAAATCTCGTAATTGAGAGTGATAGCTATGGACAAGAGAATGCGGATGGACTTAAGCATGGCTACTGACGAAAATGTTTCCTCGTAATCAATTCCTATTTTTTGCATGTATCCCTTAGCTACAAGTCTAGCCTTAAAGGTTTCGACCTTTCCATCCATTCCTTCTTTCCTCTTGTAGATCCACTTAAACCCTATGGGTTTTACCCCTTTGGGAAGATCCATAAGCTTCCATACCTCATTAGTCTCCATAGACTTTATCTCTGTGTTCATGGCCTCTGTCTAGAGTTTCGAATCAACATTCTCCATAACCTCTTCGTAAGTGTAAGGATCCCTGTCATGTTCATCCGGTTCAGCCAAGAAGGCCTCACCATTGAACATAAAGCGCTCGGGTTAACACCCGATCCTCCCATTATGACAAAGCCCCTTAGGTTGTTATTCGGGTTAGTTGGTTTTTCTACATTGATTAGAACGGTTTCATTTGGAACCCCTGCAGTGATCGAATCACTCACCAACTCCTCAAGCACCACTTTGCTTTAAGGGTTAAAGTTGTTCATGTAACTTTCCTTAAGGAAAGTTGCATTAGTTGAAACCACAACTTTATTTTCCTTTAAGTTATAAAAATAACCCCCTTTTAGTCCCTTTTGGATATCCAACAAACACGCAAACCTCTGAATGTGCCTCAAACTTATTCACATCCCTAAATAGGACATGAGCCGAACATCCCCATATGCGAATATGGTTTAAGGTTGTCTTCTTGCCCGTCCACAACTCATGAAGAGTTTTAGGGACCAATTTTGAGGGCATATTGTTCAAAAGATAACATATGGTTTGTAATGCATATTTCCAAAAGGTCAAAGGCAATGATGAATAACTCATCATAGACCTAACCATATCCAACAAAGTCCTATTCCTTCTCTCAATCACGCCATTTTGCTGCGGAGTGCTTGACACGGTCAAATGGGATAAAATCCCATTCTCTAATAAGTGTCCTAAGAACTCATCAGAAAAATATTCACCACCTCAATTGGATTGAAGTGCCTTAATAGGTCTACTTAATTGCTTTTCTACTTCAGCCTGAAACTCCTTGAACTTGTCAAAAGTTTAGCTTCTATGGTGTATTAGGTACACATACCCATACCTTGAGTAATCTTCAATAAAAGTAACAAAATACTCATATCCTCCTCATGCTAGGATGTTCATCAGTTCATCAAACATCACTATGCACAAGTTCTAGAACCCCTTCAGCCCTATTACACTTAGACTTGAATGGTCTTTGGTCATTTTACCCTCTAAACAAGACTCACATTTTAGTATAGATTCCACCTTTAAGTGACTTAAAGTTTCATCCTTTACCTACTTTTGAATTCTATTCAGGTTAAAATGACCAAGTTTCAAATGCCAAAGATAAGTCTTATTAGAGTGAGAACTTTTAAGTCTTTTAGAGTTATTATCATTTATCTCAACATAAAGCAATAAGTCCATCTCAGGTTTGATAAAATAGAGATTATTTTGCATCCATCCAGAATAGATAAACGATTTGTTTTTATGAATCACCACTTTATTATTAAAAGAAATCAAATAGGATTCTTTAAATAAACAAGCTATAGAAATTAAATTCGTTTTAATTTTAGGAACATAAAAATAATCTCGCAAAATTAAAATCATATAATTATCAAAATGCAGATGGATGTCTCCCACTGCTTCAGCTAAGGCCAAGGATCCATCGCCCATATGAAGCGTGAAGTCTTCAAGAAGCAGACTTCTCGTTTTTTTGAACCCCTATAGAGAAACACAAGCATGATTAGTTACACCGGAATCTATGACCCAAGTGTTACTAGATTCCTCAACCAAACAAGTTTCAACAACCAGAAGATCACACCTACCTTCTTGGAAAAGGAAGTCCTTACAATTCTTCCTTATGTGCCCAACCTTCCCATAGAAAAAGCACTTGAAGTTCTTTGGGTTCTTCTTCTTTTTCTTCTTATTCTTGCTATTTGTAGGAATTAAAGACCTTTCATTCTTGGCCCGTTGCTTCTTTCCATTCTTAGGGTTAGGATTGGAACCAGACGTAGCTGCCAAGTTGGCCTTGCCACCAGTAGGAGACTCCCTGATCAGTAGTTTGAACTCTTGCAATTGCTTTATTAACTTCATTAAGGTCATATCCTGTCTATTGCTTAAATTAAATATAACACTAAATGAAATAAATTCCTTAGATAGTGTCTCAAAGGCCATAGTCATCTGAGTTTTAGCATCGATGTTACCTTCATTGGTTTGAACCTCAATGAAGTAACCCATAGATGTCCCCGGTCTCTGTTTGTAGTTCAATAGTTTCTGAAGCGCCTCTTGCCACTTTGGTAGGGCCTGGCCTCCAATCATGTCTTCAAGATTATCCAAAATCTGCTTCACAGTCTCATAATCTTCATGTTGAGCTTGCAGCATGTTATTCATGCTAGTCATAACATAGTAGCAGGCCTGATCATTAGCATCTTTCTAGTGATCATATGCTTGGATTTTCTCATTAATGGAATCTCCCATAGGCTCGGGAGGACACAGTGCCGTCAGTACAAATCTTAGTTTCTCAAAGGACAGGATGATATTCAGGTTTCATTTCTAATCATTATAGTTCTCACCGGTTAATTGGTTTTTGTCAAGTATCGATGGTAAAGCATTTTAGACATGTTTAATCTATAGTAAAGAATTATATACGAAGCATAAGCAAACATACATAATATTTTAGTAAGATAACACAATCATGTAAAATATACAAATGTGTTTATATGTCAAAACCTTGAAAATATCACAATGTTGTAATGATAATTCCCAACTCAAAATTCAACAAGTTCCTAGGGGAGTCATGCCAAAATTCAATCAAGAACACGTATCCCTTCCAGATTAATATATGCTATCCAAGACCCGTATGATCCAACCTATATTAATAATCGTTTCTTTAGCCATTAATTTTATTAACAGAGCTCCTAGGGAAGATTAATAATAAAGTTAACATGAGTGTATAATCATCATTTCAATATTTTATCCATGATTTACAATCATCACTTAGGGGTGTGCAACCATAAATCATTCTAAAATACCGTATCCTCTAGGAAATCTAATCCAGTATATGATGAAGTCCCTTCCTAGGGGTTGGAACCACCATGTGCTACCTATAGACCAACAATGGAGGCCGTGGGTCCTTTCTTCGAAAACCTTCTCCCATTCAATCTTTTGAAATCAAGGTTTTATTTTAAGAATATGCATGAACAATTTTAAATGAGCGGTGCTTCCTATTCTATATGACATGTTATCAATATACATGGCAAATCATATTATAATGCAGACAAGCAAAACAATCATAAAAAGCCACAAGCAAAATAATAATAAAGAACTGCAATATTATGGTTCCACCCTAGATAATAGAAAATAAAGATTACAAGAGATTAATCGAAACATATCATCGATTCTTCATCCTTGAATCTTCAAATTGTATCCTTTTTCATGTAATGTTTGCCTTCAAGCTTCAATCCCATATAGATCAATTGCTCCATATTTTTGGACAGATTTAAATTTAATGTTTCTCAGAATTATCCCAAAGATAAAATCAAAACTGCACCAAAAAACCCATTTTTCCCAAAAAACACAGCTCTTTACTTGCCAACCAAATTTTTTAAATTCGACCTGCCAGTGACGCGGTCGACTGCGGTATCTATATCATGGTTGACTGCTTGTCCACAGTCAACGTACCAAATTCGAAAGTTCGACCTGCTGCTAGAGCCACCATTCTGCCTTGTGCAGCCACAATCAACCGCACTATGTGTATTGTAGTCAACCATGCCCTTACCCAAGCATAATTTTTAGAAAATAAATTTAAGGGCAGTTTTCTAATTTTATTTTCAATAATTCAAAAGCATAAATTAGAGACTCAAGAAATACCTGTGGAATGCTATCATCTATCTTCTAGATCTGTCTTCTAGATTCGTCTTCTTTGAATAATTATTTAATTACAAAATTCTTACAAATTTAAAATTAAATAATAAATCCTAGACGGAGATGATAGTTTATCTTCCAATTAAATGCAAAACCTAGATACATACACTAACCTAAAATGAACCATAACGGGCATAAATTTATTAATTAATAAATAATTAAATAATAATTTAATCAACCATAATTAATTAATAGACGTTCATCATATAATCCATGACAACATAAAAATATATAGAAACATAGAGTGCCAACTCTCTAAAAATTAAATTCAAGCATAAAATAGATCAAGATCACATAATTTATACATAAAGCATGATCACAAACTCATAAATTTATGTAAAAACTATAACTTTGATACCAATTATTGAAAAAATAGCACGCAGTACAACTTTAAAAATTTTTATACCAGAGTATTTTCTAAAACACGAGCTTGACACGTTATGTCCATAAATTAACCAGATCTTATTAACCTTGTTTGCCAAAAAGCTCCTGCAATCGATGAAGGGAAAGGATGTTGCAGAAGGACCTCAATTAACTGGCCTTCTTTGCTATTCTCTATCCACGACTATTGTGTGTGTGGACACACTCGTACAGCTCTTCCATAGGTGGCTCTCCTTCCAACCAATTGAGAAATACCCAAAGCTAGATTTGTGAACAACAGCTCTTCAGGGAGTTTTAGAGTCTCAGTGGCATAGTACTCATTCTAGATTTCTCAACCGATCTAAATAACAAAGAGAACTCATTCTCTATTTATAGAGGTCAAACTTAGGGTCAATCATTATCAGATAAGGCCTCAAAATTTGAGTTTGAATCAGTTTTAAATTTGAATCCACGTAATCAAACTCAGAGTTTGATAGCCGTGGTTGACCGTAATACAAAGGCGCGGTTGATCGCACCGCCATAGGTACCTAATTTGAATTTGATTCCAATCTAAGGTTGATCTGATAGATGCTATCTCAACCTATTGGTTAATTCCTATCTTATTAGTTCCGAGTATCTTTGATAGAGTCTCAATTTTAATTTAAATAATCTAATAGAGAAGTTATCTAATTAAAATAATCACATTCTGATAAACCCATACAAATAAGACATTATCCACAATAATTCGACATATTTATCTTGAATTAACTCACCAAATTAATTCAACCGATAAACCAAATGTTTATCTTATTATCCACATAATCTTATTAGTTCCAAGTATCTTTGATAGAGTTTCAATTTTAATTCAAATAATCTAATAGAGAAACTATCTAATTAAAATAATCACATTCTGATAAACCCATACAGATATGATATTATCCACAATAATTCAACATATTTATCTTGAATTAACTCACTAGATTAATTCAACCGATAAACCAAATGTTTATCTTAAATTAATTACAAAATTAATTCAACTGATAAATTAACATAAATTATTAAATCCAATTAACTCAAATTTTAGCCAATCTAATAATTTGACATAAGTCACCAATTTATTAGAAAAGCACGCCATATCATTAAAGGATTTTTGTGAGCTAGCAAAGAGGATCATATGGACCTATATAGTTCAAGCTCCCAATAATTATAAAACCCAATATCCCAGATATACATTTCATAATTATCAGCTCTAACACTAATCCACTAAAAGTTTAGAGCTGCGCTCTCAAACTACATAGAATTACGAAGCCTGAATAGTTAAGTCTCCATGACATATCATGATGTGTCGTATCCCTATCGGATTATCCATAATCAGTTTAAGGATAAATTCTGTCTTACCTTCTTGATTATTTTGTTCTTACGTTTCATTATATCACCATTGGAAAACTTACCATCCAAAGATAATATACCATTCGGTTACACCTATGTATCTAAATGGTTGAGCGCTCTAGTTTTTTAATTACAGGATAATGCATATTAGAGGATATCAATGACTCCTAAAGAGGAGCTATGGATTCCATTTCTATGAATAACAAGTCTACGTTATTAAGAGTCATGCCTCCAACGTACTGGCATGTGTACCAACATAAAATATGGATGTTACCCTTTGGTGTATCAAAAGACATAATTCAAGACAACAGGCCCACTATTCATCTCAAGATTAAGACACAACACATATGATTGTTTAAAGTAAATCAATTTGCCAAGATAGAATTATTAAATAAATCAATTCACTTTATGTCCGGATCCAATGCATCGTCACCTATGAAAATACATCAATGTTTCTATTTGTAGAGTCCACCTCTAATGGCCAAGACAAACCATCTCTCATTAGGGATATAGACAACGTAACATTCTTTGCATGAATAAAGCGCCTAACTTTATTTCGTTGATTGCGAATCTTATGATTTAGACCGTTACCTTTATATGTCTTTTGCATAATCTGTTCATTATATGCCTGATTCTTAAAAGGTTTAGAACGACAGTCTCAGACTTTTGTTTGCTTATCATACATTCAACAAATATGAACATAAAGAGGACAAGATTTGGCATCTAAATAATAAATAAATTCTTTATTGATAAAAATATGTCCAAAAACATATTATATTTTTACTCCTTAAGACATACATGTCTAACATGTTGGGGGTCCATGTCACTAGTGGAGAGGACCTTCGCTCGGGTTGGAGGTTGAGCGTGGGGGTGGAATGGAGTTTTGCTTCACCACTGATCTGGTCATGGGGTTAGGGAAGGAAAGGTCGCAATCGCGTGTGGCAATCGTGGCAGGTTCAGATCTCCCCTAGATCTAGGCTGGGTCAGTGGAGCGAGGAAGGGTGCTCGCTTATTTTGGGCTATCGAGGTTCATGCAGGTCTAGCTGTCATCCGTCTGGCACTAGCGTTGAGGGGCCTTAAGTTGTAGGGTTTAGGTTTACGCCACTGGTTGAAAGTAGGTTGCGGTGGTTGAGGTCTTGCCATGGGAATGGCCGAAAAAAGGGCCAAAGGGTTAGTCGAAGTGGGGCCATTGGTGATCTCCAACAGGCAAGTGGTTGGAGCTGAGTTGTGTTTGTAATCTTTATGTTGTTACAGGTTGGTTAGGTATAGATGATGGTTTTCCCATGCCTCTTGGTCGATTGGGTGGTATCTTGAGTCAGAATCGGGTGACAGTGTGGCCTTCCTCTATGGTCGTTAGGACCACTATTAGCAAAAGTATAGCTTCGTGTTGGGTTAGGGTTTCTTTTTGCTCTGTCGCCAAGAGCTCGAATTCTCGAGTAGGTTCTCTGAGTTTGCATGGATACCTATTTTTAGGCCTTTAGATATTTGGCTGTACCTTAGCCTGTTTCGGTTATTTTTAATAATATTTGTCTTTTTTGGTCTTGGAGGCCTTAGCTATGAATAAAAACTAGCAAAATATTCTCCAGGTGATCACCTCAGGGATGTTTGAATTTGAATTATTTTTCTCATATTTACGTTAAGAAGACAAATCAAAAAGCTTATCAAGGCCCCTTTTCGGGTCAAAGTCGAAGGAGTTTTAATAGGGTGATTCGGAGAACGTTGTTCACTTAATTAGCTTGGTCAAAATCAATGTATACTTCTAACATTTTGATTAGTAAACGACGAACGATCCATCTAGTGGCCAACTTTTTTTTCGCAGGTGACAAGGTTTGCTTCTACTTCATCAATTTCGCCTTCTTGTTTTTTTGACCGGTTATAATAAAAAGATTAAGGGTCTGTTTGAGAGGGCTTTTTAAAAACTATTTTGGCTTCTTGAATTGAAAAGCTGTTTCTGTAAGTTTTTTAATAAACTGTTAGGAAAGCTTTTGCTCTTCAATCATGTCATAGCCACAAAATGTAGCTCTCAAAAAAACATTGGTGAAATAGATTTAAAATTTATACCAAAATATCAATAATACATTATAAGTTTAAATATAACAATTTTGTAATTTTTAAAAATAATTGAAACCATTTTAACCCATTACAACTCTTTTAAAATATGGTTCTAAACACTTACAAAAAGCTATAACTTTTATTTATTTTCCTCTATTGATTAAAAGCATAAACAAAAGCTGTGACTGACAGGCCCAAAGCCAACTTGCTTGGGCTTTTAAATTAAAGGATATAATGCAAAACATTTAATTTAAGATACTATTTGATCATAAAATAAATATATGCTAAAAATACGACTGGGCTTGGGATGGGGGGCCACAGGTTAGGGACTTGGGATCTAGTTTTCGGTAGGACGGGTACTTTTCAAGCCTATTATAAAAAATAACAATGATAAAATAAAATATATATAAAAAAATAATAATAAGTGCTTAAATGTTTTTTAGATTTGCTTCAGTTAATATTCTGGTTTAATTTGACAAGTTAGTTGGAACTAAAAAGTTTTAACTGTTATAGTGTAAAATTCTTATATGTGGAGAAGCAAAAGTTTACTACAGTGTAAAGTTCTCACGTGTTATAGTATTTAATTATCAACTTTATTTTCAAACACACTCTCAATCTATAAAAATTAATACTCATTTTATGTAATAATGATTTTTAGAAAAGTATTGCATTTTTTAACACGAAATTTAAACTCACGGTACCTATAATAATATGATATATATATATATATACATATATATATATATATATATATATATATACATATTTAAACTCCTTTTTAATGAGGTTGATTGTTAGATTTATACTTAACGCCTGCAACCAACCGCAACATAATTTTTTTTTTATTAAATCTTATAAAGTTATATAAAACAAATATCATTTTACATCATCATCTTTACATATTATGTGTAGGAAATAATAACAAGTGCTATGGATTGGAATCAAACTTCGACAGTTAATAAAAAAGAAGGGAAAAAAAATCATTAATGAATCGACGAGGTACTTTTTCATGTCCTAACTAAGAATTCTAATTCCGCAACTCATCATAGAGCACTCTTTCTTCCTCCTTTTTTCCAAGAAATCTTCGATTCAAATTCCATTATCAACTAACCTTGTAACAGAATTTATAATGGAACTAAAAAAATGTATATTTCAACAAGTGCAACCCACTATAGGGATGAAAAAAAAAAAATAAGAGCAATAATCGCCAAGAAAAACAATCTCTCATTTTCCTTTTTTTTTCCCCTCTAATAGTCAACTTGATGAAGTTGAATTATTATTATAATGACTAGAACCCGTGCATTTTTGCTCTTGAAAATCTGAATTATAATTGGCAACGCTTATACTGCTCTCATGAGTAGCAACCGGTGGTTGTTGAGCTCCTCCAGGGAAGGAAGAAAACGACACATTAATCGTTTGTGGTGAAGAATACGACATAGCCATCTGGTCGTACAAGCTCATCGTTCTCATTTCCGAACCAACAAACCGATCATGATGATGATGAGGACTAGTACTTTGGAGAGCTTGAAAATGGACCATTGGCTCGGTAGGAGTGGCTATGGACAAAAGGGTATTTGAGGAATTGGAAAATGTCAAGTGGGTTGCCGGAGAACTTGCCGGCGGTGGGCAGAGCCGTACGTTCTCCGGGAAGTTGAGCTTGGCCTTGTTGCCCCGAAAGCGGAGGGCGGCTTCGTCGTAGGCCTGGGCAGCGGCCTCGGGGGTGTCAAACGTACCGAGCCAGACTCTGGCGGCTTTGATAGGGTCCCTTATTTCTGCTGCCCATTTGCCCCATGGTCTTTGCCTAACTCCTCTGTATTTTCTCTGTCTGATTGTTTGTTGTTGTTGTCGGTATTGTTGGTGTGGAGATATATCATGGTATTCATATGCTGGAGCGAGTGATGTTTGAGTTGGAAATGTTGTGCTATTGCTTGTTGTTGTTGCTGCTGTTGTTGTCGTCCATGTGTTGTTTGAGCCTTCTGTAATTTGTTCAAAATTGGTGAGACTGAGAAATCAAAATGGCAATTTGTTGTGGGTTTGCGTTTGAAAACTGTAAGCCAGAATGATGTATGAATGCATCAATGATTTTTCCTTGTTGGTGCTGTAGAACATGGAGAATTTTATGATGGGTATATTGCACACACATACATACATACGTATTCTATTGATAAATCATCGTATCATATTATCATCAAAGATTAAATTAAAAAATAGTAATAATTTACGAGAATTAAGTAAAGATCTTTGAAATTGTGTTATTTGTAGAATATTTTTCTTTTTCATATCCTACTTTATAATTCTCAACTTGTGTATTTTTCTAAGGGAAAAAGACATGTATTTAATGTTGTTTAAGGATAAGATTCTTGTCGGGAAACAAAAACCAGGAAACAAATATGAAAGAAGTGATATATTAAGATAATGAGATAAACAAATCGTTTCAAATAGTCTTTCCATGTTTTGGTTGTACTTTATGCTTAAAGAACTCCTAGCTATATTTTAACATGTGGGACGAAATTTTATTTGGGAGTTTGTCTGTCATTCAATTAAGAAGAGGGTGACCATTTAAAAGGTGACATGGAATCATGGATATATATGCATGTGTGTGTGTGTGTGTGTGTGTGTGTGTGTGTGTGTGTGTAGCTTCAAGGACATATTGAATGAGAAGGAAAAATCGACGTTTCAAATGAGAAAAAACAGAGCAAATATGTGCCCTCAAAACATTATATTAAACTCCACAAAGACACCAAATGTAATCGCTCTTCACATCATAAACAACCCCCCAAAAAACATAGAAACAAAACAAAAATCCATTTTCAATAAACTAAAAAGAAATACGAGATTTAAAAAAAAAAATGATGTTTGATTACCTCCTAAAACAGAAGAAATTACTTGGTTATGACCACCTCCAAATGCTCTAAAAACCGACTCTTCTCCTTCTTCTTCTTCTCTTGCCCTCTTGATTCCAACAGAACCACTAATCACTTGATTAGAATTATTATCACCATTGATCACAGGCAAATCCCCAGAAACGACACGAGTCAGAGCAGAAACCATGGCGTTCATCTCTTCTTCTCTGTTCAACCCAAAACCAGTACCCGCCATTAACGACGCTCGCCAACCATGTCCATGTCCATCGTCAACACCATCGTAACTATTATTGTCGTTTCTCTTAGGCTCTCCTGGGTTCGCCACCTTTATCACACACAAATATATAAACAATATTTATATATATGTATGTATGTATAAAAGTTTAACTTGGGGTCTTAATGTCTTTCACTTTATCTTACGTGAAGGCTTTTCTTTCAGAAAAATCAGAAACGACCCATTAAGCTCTTTGACGAAAGTGAGTAGATATAGATATAGATGGATAGATATTATCTAGAAACAGAATAGGGATGAATTCAAACTGTGCACCGCCATTAATGAAGCAAGTCGGTCTTCGACCCTTTCGTCTTTTGGAGCAGCTTAAGCTTGAAGCAATCTAAATATAATAATATCTGAAAAGTAAAAAAATAAAAAATAAATAAAATTGGGAATTTATTATGCAACTCGACTACCGAAGAATTGTGAAAGCTATATACATAGGGTAGCAAGTAGAAAGAAAGAAAAATAGAGGTAGTAAAAGGTCAGCTTTTTATGAGAGTCAAAGAAAGTTAGTGTGAACATTGAATAAGTTGATCTTTTTTTGTTTTTTGTTTTTGTTTTTTTTGGTTGGTTGGGATTTTGGGGTTGAGGAACAAAGCCTAATTAACTTTACAAGATTTTGTCCGAGGTTTTTTGGGCTTGAGCTAGTTGGTAATTAGTCGGTGTTAGACTTGGAAATGGAGTTAAATCGGCCGACATGAAGGAGGTGATTAGACTATTGGACTTTCGGTTGCCTTTTGATTGGCATAACAAAAGGAAAGAACACGTGCAACCTCTTTAAAATAGGTTTTAGATAAATTGCACTTTAACCTCTCTACAATAGTATTTTTCGGCAATTATCCTCTTTAATTTTTTTTTAATATTTTAACCCCCATACGTTGCATTCCTTTGCAATTTGCATTATTTGTAAAATTTGAACATAGACAAGAGTCACTTGATGCTAGCTCACAAAGTAGGGCTCTACAGAGAAACCACCCAATCGAACTAGGACAACTTTAATCGTATTTCAAGTGGCATTGGGAAACCGAGTGTTCTTGGCTTGGAAAAAATCAAATCAATCGTTGCATATAATAGTCGGTTTCAATTAAGCTCTTGTATCAAGAATGTTTTATTTTTTTTTAATTAAAAATTGACTGAACTGAACTTAATCAATTTTACCCTATCACAAAGATATACTAGAAAATTTACCAAAATTGATTTTTGCTGCAATAATTAGCCCATGAAAGAACCATATGTCTATCATATGTGATTAGAAAAATTCACTGGAGAAAGCATATATGCCAATATGCCGTAAAAAAAATTATATAAGGTCTAAAGTGCTAAAGGTACTGTAATTGAAAGGGCCCAAATACAATTTGCTAGACACGGCTATGCCAAACAAATAAACGCAGGATGTGTGTCCCCCAAGTGTCTTGATATGAACATTTTCTAACAGATATTAAAAAGGAATAATAAATAAACCGTGTACACTCACCAAAAACAATTTGCTCATTGCCACAATTTTTCTTCTTTCTTGTTTCCTTAAGTGGGTTAGGTTCAAATAAAAAATTTTAATTTAAATCAATTTTACTATAGTATTTTCTTTCACAAAATTTTAATTGTTATAATATTTTCAATTTAAACATTTAACTAAAACATATATTTCCAATACTAAAAATGATAAGTTACATCATAACATTGTTCTTGAAATTTTCAAGCAAACAATCATTCTTGAATTATCACGCATTAAGAATGTGGGCTTTGCTTTTTTCTTTTTTCTTGTTTATATAGAGGAAAATGGATTTTAATTCATGGAACCTTAACTGTACAAATTGAGTGAGTGACCAAGTAACACTATGGAAGTCCAAAATTTTATTGCATTGTCATGCTTTCACACATTAAATTTACTCCGAGCTGAATAATTAGACAGTCAACGCTAACCTCAGCCAAAGGGGAAAAAATAGACATAAATAGAAGAGTTACGTGGCATAGATAGGGTTAGGACGTGCAAGAAAGATCCTTTTCAAATTCATATTTTTAGTAAATGGTTTAATTTTTAAAATAAAAAATACATATTTGTTTTTTAATTGTTAATGATTGAGGTGAATTAATTAAATTTTTTAAATTATAAATACATATAGTTGTTTTTTAAAAAAATTGTTAATGATTGAGGTGATTTAAAATTGATAAACTAATGATTAATTAATCGTATATATACCAAGACCCATTAACAATTTATAAAAAGGAGATTTATTATTTTGGCACCCTATGATTTAAATAAACTTTACATTAATACTTTATTGTTTGAAAAATATCAAAATAATATTTTGTAGTCTTTAAAAATATCATTTTGGTATCCTAATTTCAGGTTTTGTAAGATGAAATTTTTAACTTACACATTTATTAATGAACCATAAATTATTTTGTAGAAACTATGAACGAAAACGAATACAAATAATACAAAAAAAATCCACGTATATGCTTTTTTTATGAGTTTTGTTCGATCTCTTGTTTTGACTTCTATTGTAGTTTTACATAATCATATTGAGATTCATTTATAAACGTATAAAAAGGAAATTTTACGTCAAAAATACAAATTTAGGATGTCAAAATGATATTTTTAAAAAACTAAAGAGTATTGTTTTGATATTTTCTAAACAATAGGGTACTAATGTCCTTTAAAATGCAGTGTATCAAAAATGACAAAAACCCTTATATTAATAATTTTTTAAAAAAATTAATTTAACAAAACTTGGGGACAAATTTTTTTTAAGGAATGCATTATATAAGGCATTAATCACAATTTATCGCAAAAAAGTTGCATATGATTAATCAAAGTATGATAATTTAAATAGTATTTTGACATTTAAAACTTGTGTTCTATTAATTGAGTAATTTTTATCCTATCCACAGAAGAAGTCACATAGAGACAAGGGTAGACGGCTACTTCATGAACATTTTTTTTTATAGTTTTATATATAAAATTTTATAAAAATTATATTCTAAACTTTTGAAATTGTATTTCGAACTTTTGAAATTTTATTTCGATCTTTTAAAATCAATTTCATCATTCATCTCGTTAATTCAGTCACATTTCTACCTCATTCATTTTCATGGCTGCTTTCCTAACTATATCAAACAATATATTCTACTTATTTTTGTTTACTTTTCTTTTCTTTTTTTTCTTTTTTTAAAATCATGTTGCATGATTTCTTGGTTTGCAGTGAGAAAATGACATTTTTTTTTTCCACGCGGTTATAAGCTATGGATAATGAACATTTCAAGAATTGAAGTGTGAACGGTATGAACCGAATCGCTAGAAGCTCTGGTTGACACTTTGCGAAATGGGCAAGTGGCCCACCGACACGGACTGCGTCCATAACTCCCTATACGAAAGCGACCCAGATGGTCTCCCTCCCCTCTATTTTCGACGTGCACGTGTCAGTATCACCATTTGTTTATTTATTTATTTTGCTGAGATTGTATTCACATTTATTTATATTCTGCATAAAATAATATAAAGCAGAAAAAAAAAAAAACAAAGAAATTTTAATTAATCTTATCTTTTCCCACTTAGTTTAAAAAATAAGTTAAAATTTAAACATTTTAACATTTAAATACATTATAATAAATTATTATAATAAACAAAATGTTACATGATTTAAACTTATTTATCAAACAAAGTTGTTCTATGATATGTATACAAGAATGTGATAAATATGATAGCTTGAAAAGCACCCGCTCTGTGTAGGATTCGAATATTGTGTCCTTAACCCTTGATTCTCCGTTCCAACCAGTGGGCTAATATCCCAGTGTGCGTCATATATCTGTATATAGATGTTACACACTTAAGTTTTATTCTAGTTTGTGACAAAATATTATATTGCATATTGGAAACTGCTTTAATGCGTGGTGTAAATAGCTGCCTCCACAACATTATATAAGCGAAAAATTGTTTTGTATAAATCATGTTAACTTGCCCATTTGATCATATAATCATCTGGTAGTTCTATATACGTCTCTTTATTATTATTTTTTTGTTTGGATAATTTCAACTCGAAATTTCCTATTATTTCTTTTATGCTAAAAAGATTTTTCTTTTTGGGCAATCCGTCATATGCAAAGATTAAAAGATTATTTAATGGTGAGGGTATACAACTCATTTACGAAATGAAAACATTAAGTAACACGACGTGAGGAATATATATTGGTCATTAATTTTCGGTGGGAAGTAGTACACAACTGTACGTCAATAAAAGTACAGGTTGTAAACAGATTAGAGAATCTATACTCCTATTCACCGAACACAAATTTAGATGCCAATTCTTAGCTTTAAGAACAAAAATATTCTATTTAAATCCTGCCAATAATCCTCCTCCTACTTGTAGCTTTTCCTATTCCAATCATTTTAATAATCCTACTAATAACGTAGCGTTATAAAATGCATTATATTAAACCCCTATTGGGTTTGGGTAGGAGGAATGAAGAATGCAAATGCTAAAAAAGACTGATAATCCATCAAATTGTTTAATAAGATAGAGATAGAGTTAACGGAAAGAATAATAGGCATATCCCTGATTACTAAATTGTCTAATTTACTATTTAATAATTTATTTTGAAGGGTGACAATATCTTTTAAATTTTAATTGGATAGATTTATTAGATCCTTCTATTAAAAATGACAGGCCCAAAAAGAGAGCCTCTTTCTCTTCTCTTCCATCTAACCAAACAATAGATTGAGGCTCTCCTCTTACCTCTTTCTTTCCACCCCTCTCCCTCCCTCTATCTCTCTCTTACCAAACACACTAAATTTTATCTATTTAAAAGTAAGTAATATATTATTATAATGTTTGATAGAAATTAAACAGTTTAAAATTGTCGTAGTAATAAGGTATTTTTATATCCTATTACAACCCGGTCAATTCGAGGAATTGATTACCCTGAGCAGAATCACCCCCAAAAGGTAGCATTTAATATTTCATGGATTTTTTTTTTTTTTTGAGAAAGCTGAAGTTTTACAGGTCAGGTGTAAGTTTGAAGACATAGAACTTATAATTGAAAATGCACTTCAGGCACACTTATATTTAGCAAAATAAAGGATAATTTAAGTTTTAGCTCTCAAACTTAAGGTTGAACTCAGTTTGGTCTAATATGATATTCAAAAGGTTCCATAAACTAGTCTTCGATATATAAGATTCTCCCATCAAAGTTGTTAACAAATGCACATGGTACTGTCATGTGACACCACCACAAGTGCCAACACTGAAGTGTCCAAAAGTTGAACAAGACACGCTCTTCCACTCATATGAGTTGGTTATGTAATGGCTATCACATGCGGTTTTCTATCCATTTTTATAGATTCTTGACGGAAGGACTTTAATAGGACAAATTTATATATCCAATACTAGTTATGGGACGTTTTTGAATGTCAAAGATCAAAATGAGATTTGCTTCTAAATTTAGGGATAAAAATTAAAATAAACCTATTTAGATTTATATGTTAGAAAAGTAGAAACGCTTGCTTAAGTTGTTGCCTCTCAAATTCACTCTTCTTCTCTCTCTTTCTCATTTTTGTTTCTACCTCTACTTCGTAGTTCTCTCCCACTCTCGCCTAATAAAGACAATGACTACCAACATAGCTAAAAACCTAACACGACCATAAGTCGAGCTAGCGAAGGGATGAAATAACTTCGTGTCTTGAGTCAGGACCAAGGTAGGGATGGTGAGAACAATCTTTGCTTCAATATTACATACTATTAAAATAATCTTAACATTGATACATATATTTTGTTGACTTATTTTTATTTAGAAAATGTTAACTTCGATTGAATTTAAAGGAATGTGTTTTTTTTTTTTTTGTTTTCTAACTAAATGAAATAATATTATAGAGAGAAATTACAGGATATGGGAAAGAACCAACTCCGCCTTTGCCTTTTTTTAAGCAGGGATGAGGATAGTTTTGCAAGCTTGGCATGGGAAAGGAAAGCATTTTGTTTCTTCGCCCCTCCATATTGCCATCTCTATATGTGAGTTTGGCCCTAGATTTAAGGAGTGTTTGGAACATCAGTTCTAACCCATTAGTTACAACTATGAATATTATAAAACTCTTAACAATTACAATAAAAAGCAAAAAGTTGCTACAATATAAAATGTTGGAAAAAATAGTATGCAGCGAAAATTTAAAAATTTTTTATACCAAAGTATTTTCTAAGACACAAGTTTGACATGCTATATGCGTAAATTAACCAGATCTTACTAACCTTGTTTGCTGAAGAAGTCTTGCAATCGAAACCAACTGGTTTTCTTTGTTATTCTTTATCTACGATTGGAGTGCATGTGGGCACGCGTCGTATAGCTCTTCCCTGGTGACTCTCATTCTAACCAATTAAGAAATACCTAGAACTACCGTTCGTGATTTGTGAACAACAACTCTTCAGGGAAGTTTTAAAGACTCACAGTATAGAGTGCTCACTCTTGATCTCTCAACTGATCTAAATAACTTATGTGTCTCAGTCCCTATTTATAGAGGTTGGTACTTATCAGATGAGGCCTTAAAAATTTGAATCTAGATCAATATATGATAAAATCACGTAAAAACGAGTGATCAAATTATCGTTCGGTCGATAGGCCTAATGGGTAGATCAGCCTGTTGAACTTACTTCATCGGTAGGACGAACTTGAAGACTGGCCTACCAAACTTACAATAAATGATCCCTGCGAATCTTTTATTTTTCACTCGAGATTCTTTAGATGAAGTCTTAGTTTTAATTCAAATAACCTAATAGAAAAGTTATCAAATTAAAACAACAATATCTAGATAATCTCTAGGAAAATAAATATTTTTGATAATTCAACAAGTTTATCTTGAATTAATTCAACCAATAAACAGACATGAATTATCTGATCTAATTGAATTTCAGCCAATCTAATAATTTAACATAAGTCACTAATTTATTGAAAAAGCATGCCATATCATTATAAGATTTATTATGAGCTAGCAAAAGAGACTTGATGGACCTATATAGTTCAAGGTCTCGATAATTATGAAACCCAATATCCTATATATGCATTTCATAATTATCAACTCTAACACTATTCCACTAAAGCTTAGAGCTATACTCTCGAACTATATAGAATTACGAAACCCGAATAGCTAAGTATTCATGACATACCATAATATGTTGTATCCTCATAGGATATCTATAATCAACTTAAGGATAAATTATGTCTTACCTTCTTGATTATTTTTCTCTTACGTTCAATTATCACACCATCAAAAAACTTACCATCCAAATACAGTATACCATTTGGTTACACCTATGTATCTAAATGGTTAAGCGCTCTTGTCTTCTAATTATAGGATAATGCTTATAAGAAGATATCATCAACTCCTAAAGAGGAGCTATGGATTCCATATCTATGAATAACAAGTCTACGTTATTAAGAGTCATATCTCCAACGTACAGGTATGCGTACCATCATAAAATATGGATGTCACCCTTTGGCATACAAAAGACATAAGTCAAGACAACGGACCCACTATTTATCTCAGGATTAAGATATAACACATAAAATTGATTTGCCAGAATTATTAATCTAAATCACTTACACTTTATGTCCTAATCCAATACATCGTCACTTGTGACAATGCACCAATGTTTTTATTCGTGGAGTCAACCTCCGTTGGCCAAGACAAACTATATCCGGTTGGGAATATAGACAACATAATAATCTTTACATGAATAAAGCACCCAACTTTATTCCTTCGATTGTATATCTTATGATTTAGACCGTCACCTTTAGAATCATGTCTTCTGCCTAATCCATACCAAGAACTACCTCAAAATTCCTAAAGAACTTGTAGAGCCACACTGCTTCTTTCAAAGCATCACTAGCTGTCACATACTCGGCCTCCATCGTTGAATCTGAAGTGCAATGTTGCTTGACACTTCTCCAAACAATAGCACCGCTGTCTAGAGTAAACACAAAACTAATAGTTGATCTTCTCGAATCTAGACAGGATTTAAAATCTGAGTCAGTGTATCCTAGAGGTGTTAAATCCTCACCCAAATACACAAGCACATATCCTCGAGTCCTTCTCAGGTACTTGAAAATATGCTTGACTGCAACCTAGTGGTTTGGTCTTGGATCTGACTGAAATCGACTTACTAACCTGACTGCATAACTAATATCTAGTCGTGTACAAAGTATGGCATACATAAGACTACCCACTGCCGAAGTATAAGGCACTTTCTTCATGTATTCTCTTTCTTCATCAGACTTTGGTGAGTTTTTCTTAGAATGAGTAATTCTAGACCTAGATGGTTGCCCACCTTTCTTAGAATCCTACATTACATACCTTTTGAGAATTTTGTCTATGTAGCCTGCTTAGGACAAAGCTATCATTTTGTTCTTCCTATCCTAAAAGATTTGGATACGAAGAACAAAATTAGCTTCACACAAGTAAGTCTTTTATGTCAAACTGCTTAGTTAACCATAATTTGATCAATGACAATGTCCCAACTTCTTTGCTAATTAGCAGTATGTCATCTACATAAAGCAGAGAAAAACCACCTTCTTATCCTTAATGTGTTTGTAAACACATGGTTCATCCACATTTTATACGAACCTATAAGTCTTGATCACTTGATCAAATCTTATGTTCTAAGAATGAGAAGCCTACTTGAATCCATAAATTGACTTAGTAGAGCCTTGAACTCGTCTGGCTGTTCCATATATATGGGCTTATCAAGATAGCCATTTAGAAAGGCCATCTTGACATCCATCTATTAAATCTCGTAGTCAAGAGTGACAGCTATGGACAAGAGAATGTGGATGGATTTAAACATGACTACAGGCGAAAAGGTTTTCTTATAATCGATTCCTTCTTTTTGCGTGTATCCCTTAGCTACAAGTCTAGCTTTATAGGTTTCGAATTTTCCATCCACTCCTCTTTTTCTCTTTTAGATCCACTTACACTATATGGGTTTTACCCCTTCGAGAAGATCTACAAGTTCCTAGACCTAATTAGTCTTCATAGACTTCACTCAGTGTTCATGGCCTCTGTCTAGAGTTTTGAATCAGCATCCTCTATAGCCTCTTCATAAGTGTAAGGATGCTGTCATGTTCATCTAGTTCATCTAAATAGGCCTTACCATTGAACATATACCTCTCGGGTTGATGCTTGATCCTCCCACTATGCCAAAGCCCTTTAGGTTGTTGTTCGGGTTCGATTGGTTTTTCAACACTAATTGAAATTGTCTCATTTGGAACCCCAGAGTGATCAAATCACTCGCCAACTCCTCAAACATCCTTTTGCTTTGAGGCTTAAATTTGTCCATGTAACTTTCCTTAAGGAAGGTTCCATTAGTTGAAACCACGATTTTGTTTTCCTTTGGGTTATAGAAATAACCCCTTTAGTCCCTCTTGGATATCCTACAAACACACAAACTTTTGAATGTCCTTCCAACTTATTTGCTTCCTTAAATAGGACATGAGCTGGACATCCTCATATGCAAATATGGTTTAAGGATGACTTTTTCCCCATCCACAACTTGGAAGGCACATTGTTCAAAAGATAACATGCGATTTGTAGTGTATATCCCTAAAATGATAAAGTCAATGATGAATAAGTCATCTTGGACCTGACCATATCCAACAAAGTCCTATTCTTTCTCTCAGCCATGCCATTTTTGTTGTGGAGTGCCTAACGCAGTCAAATAGGATAGAATCCTGTTCTCTAATAAGTGTCCCAAGAACTCATTAGAAAGGTATTCACCACCTCGATAGGATCGAAGTGCCTTTATGAGTCTATCCAATTGCTTTTCCACTTCAGCCTGAAACTTCCTGAACTTGTCATAATTTTTGATTTTGTGGTGCATTAGGTACACATGCCCATACCTTGAGTAATCATCAATAAAAGTGATGAAATACTCATTCTCTCCTCATGTTTGGATGTTCACAAGACCGCAAACATCACTATGCACAAGTTCTTCGGCCCTATTGCCCTTAGACCCAAATAGTCTTTTGTTCATTTTACCCTCTAAACAAGAATCACATTGTGGTATAGATTCTAAATTTAAGTGACTTAAAGGTCCATCTCTTACCAACCTTTGAATCCTATTCAAGTTAATATGACTTAGTCGCAAATACCAAAGAAAAGTCCTATTAGAGTGAGAAGTTTTAAGTATTTTAGAGTTATTATCATTAACCTCAGTGTTTAGTAGTAAGTCCATCTTAGGTTTGATAAAATATAGATTATTTTGCATCTATCCATTACAGATAAAAGATTTATTTTTACGAATCACCATTTTATTATTAAAGGAAACTACATAAGTGTCCTTAAATAAACAAGCTACATAAATTAAATTCCTTTTTAATTTAAGAACATAAAAGCACTCTCACAAAAATAAACTCTGATAATAATCAAAGTAAAGATGGACATCACCCAATGCTTCAGCCAACACTAAGGATTCATGCCCATCCGAAGCATGAAGTCTTCATGTAGCAAACTTCTCGTTTCTTTGAACCCTTGCAGAGAAACACAATCATGATTAGTTGTTCTGGAATCTACGACCCAAGTGTCACTAGATTCCTCAACCAAACAAGTTTCAACAACTAGAAGATCAAACCTATCTTCTCGAGAAAGGAAGTCCTCGCAATTATTTTTTATGTGCTCGACCTTCCCACAAAAAAGCACTTGAGCTGCTTTAGGTTCTTTTTTTTTCTTCTTCTTGTTCTTGCTGTTTGTAGGAATAGAAGACTTCCTGTTCTTTACTTGTTGCTTCTTTTCATTCCTAGGGTTGGGATTAGAACTAGAGGTAGCTGCCTAGTTGACCACCAGTAAGAGTTTCCCTTATCAGATTTTCAAACTCCTATAACTACTTCTATTGGGGGTGAACTCGACGCCACCGCCGAGAAGCCTTACTCTAGGTGGTCAAGAAACCAGCTCAGCAAAGGCCATAAGGAGTGAATAACTAATCCTGATGAGCTTGGATCACCTATCTGAGGTGCTTTTCAGGGCCATTCGGGCCGCGCCACAATTGGACGTCTCCTCGGGTCAGACACCAGCTCGGGTCAGATTTCTTTAAACTCATAAGTGGGCATTTACTCGCCATCATTGGCCAACAGATACCAAACAACTCGCCATCTGATGGGAACTAATCCACTGATGGAGGGTATGACACTTGTCTTTTGCATCTGACATGCCTTGATGTGACACACGGGTCATGGGCAAAACCCATCTAATACCTGGTTTGAGTGGCAACCTATAAATAGAGTGCATTTATTGTATTCAGGCAAGCATACTCCTTCCTAACAAACTAGCTCTCGTTCTCTACCGAGCAATGCCTACCTTGAGCGTCGAAGAGCCCTTGTCTATTGACTAACCCATTTCTTTCTTGCCTTCGAAGCATCCCTCATCTTGTCGCAGGTCCATCAAACAGGCAGAGACAAGCATGGAAGAGCTATCTATCGTGCACAGCCACACATGGTGTTGATCTGCTGCCACATTATTGTAAGCATCAACATTTTGATGCTAGAAAGAGGGCGCCTATGCCTTCACTTGAGATCACTAGCCACAACAAGCCAACGATCCGAGATGGTAACTTGAGGCAACACCCAGGATAAGGTTGTCCGACAGGAGGGGACGGGAGAAGCCCAAAACTGAAACCAAAATCTGATCAGACCCAGAGGTCACCTTCGAGCCACTAGATCCTGTTCTGGGGGTCAGCGAAGAGCGGCGAGAACCGAAAAGGTGCATGATCCGATTGTACATGACCTTATCCGAGAACTAACAAATGCTGTTCGGGTATTCACCTAGCAACTTGCACAGCAGGCACAGCACTGGGCGGCCCTTGGCCTCCCTCCCCTAGCCTTGGTTGACCGAGTTGGGGGTCGAGCAAGACTAGGTGCCACAGACCTAAATGAAGCTAATTTCAAGCGCTCCAGAAGATCCACACATGGCGTCTCGACTAACAATAGGCTGGTCTAAGAAGGCCGCCTTGGCTTGTTGGAGGCACGGGCTTCATCATCACAGGGCTCTCGGGCATCCATTTTTTATCGACTCGAGCATCAAAGGGAAGCTCAGCAGAGTAGCCACCTCAAGGCTGGTGACAGGGTTGAGGACGGTGCACCCTATAGGGGGAACTGCCCATAGACACCAATAGCCGGCAGCTTTGGGAGCTACAACGCCAAATTGATGAAATCTGCAACAACCATTCCGGTTTGGATGATGTCGACGCTCTAGATCCATCGTTTATCAATGCCATTATGCGAGCCCCCATGCCACCAAAATTCAAAGTCCTACAAATCAAGGCCTACGACAGGACCGTTGACGCTGGCGAGCATGTTGAATTATACCGAGGACACATGCTCCTATAAAACGCCAACGATGTAGCCATGTGCAAGGCCTTTTCTTTAACCCTAACTGGGCTAGCTCAGCAATGGTTTCGATGACTTGAACATGCTTCGATCACTTCCTTTCAATAGCTCTTTAACGCCTTCTCGGTAGCATGCTCCACAACAAAGACGAGGAGAAAGGAAATTACTTATCTATATGCCGTCAAACAAAGAGATGGCAATGCCAGAGATTACATCAACCGGTTTACCCGAGCAGTGCTCAAGGTTAAACACGTCAAAGACAAGACCTTGAAGCATGCCTTCGCATGGGGGCCTTTGGGACAAAAAGCTAACTTGGTTGCTGGCCTTCATACAACCGAGCACCTTTTCTCAAATGCTTGGCTACGTACAAAGGTATGCCGATGCAACTGAATATATGAAAAGCCATCGATAAAAGGGCAACAGCGGCAACATAAAGAAGGAGAAGAAACAGAAGACAGCGCAGGCACTGAGTAGAATAAGAAGCGAAAAAAGGACAAGAAGACCAAGAAGCTGAAGGTGCCAATTGGAAAATTCCAAAGCTATACACCCCTAGTTGCGAGTATTGATGAAGTACTTACCTAAGTGAGTGGGAGGAATCTGTTGGTTGATCCACCCAAGCTCAAGAGTAGCAAGGTAAAGCAGGACCAAAACAAGTACTACAATTTTCATAAAGACGTGGGACATAACACCCACGACTGTATCCAACTCAAGGACCAGATAGAGAGGCTGGTCTAAGACAAGCACCTACGGGAGTTCAAAGAGCGAGTTTTAACCCCAGGCTTTGTATCAAGGAGAAATGACCAATCGAGCCAAAACACACCAAACCATGCACATAGCGATGGTGGGAACACCTCAGAACCCTTGAATATTATTTACACAATCATCGGAGGGCCAGTTACTGAGGACACATAGAGTGGGCGACAGGCTTACGTCCAAGAAGCTTGGTTGGTCGAGAGAGGCGAACTCAATAACATGTCCAAACACGGCAATAAAATCTACCACCAACAAGATGTGCCAATCACATTTACAAAGGAGAAGGCGGATAAATTAATTTACCCACACAACAATGCCCATATGTACGAGCTACACATCACCAACAACATAGTATGGCATGTGCTGATCGACAATAGTAGCTCTGCTAATATCTTGTTCAGACAAGCGTATGACAAGCTAAAGATCAGCAATGCTACCCTTATATCGATCCAGACACCACTTTACGGTTTTGCTAGTGAATGCATCTGAGCAGTTGTAAAGGTTAGCCTGCTAGTCACCTTCGGTGAGGGTGCTGCTTGGGTGACACGTATCGTCAACTCCCTCGTCGTCGACAAGCCTTCCCAATACAACATTGTTATCGACTATCCGATGCTAAATGCGTTGAAGGCTATGGTTTCCACCTACCACTAGGCCATGAAGTTTCCAACGGACAACAGGGTCAGAGTAATCAGGTCACAACAAAAGGATTCCCGAGCTTGCTATGCCAATGTTGTGAAGGCCACATCAGTTCGACAACTAAAAATCTCAGCCATTACAAGGTCGACGAAATACAGTTTTTGACCAAGCTAGCACTTAAGATGCTTTCTGACCTCGACCCCCGTATGCCTGAGGAGGAGGTGAGAGCCACCTCCATCAAAGATCTGGTGCCGTTTAACCTTGACCTAGTGCATTCTAACCGTATGGTCCAACTCGATTCTCAGCTGAAACATGAGATCTGGGCCGACCTTGAGAAGCTCCTTATGGAGTATCAGGATGTGTTTGCATGGTCTCACGAGGACATGCCCAGCATTGATCCTAGCATAATCTATCACTAGCTTAACATTAGACTAGATTACAAGCCGATTATTTAGAAGAGAAGGGCCTTCAACCCAGAAAGATATGCTGTCATTAATGAAGAAGTCTAGAAGCTCCTAAAAGTGGGATTCATCCGAGAAGTGAAGTAACCAGAGTCATTGGCTAATGTGGTCGTAGTCAAGAAGGTGAATGGAAAATGGCGAGTTTGTATAGACTTTATCGACTTAAACAAAGCCTACCCCAAGGACTACTTTCTGCTGCGTTGAATATATTAGCTTGTTGATGCAACCGCTGGGCACGAGTTGTTGAGCTTCATGGACGCCTATTCTGACTATAATCGGATCTGGATGGCTGAGGAAAATCAAGTAAAAATTGCCTTCATCACCGACCAAGGGCTCTATTGCTATGTAGTCATGCCTTATGGACTTAAGAATGTTGAGGCTACCTACCAACGCCTAGTCAACAAAATGTTTGTTCGGCTGATCGACAAAACCATGGAAGTTTACATGGACAATATGTTAGTTAAATTCATCTGAGTAGTAGACCATATGGCCGATCTCCGAGTGAGCTTTGACATTCTCTAGGAGTATGGGATGAAACTCAACCCAACGAAATGCACGTTTGGGGTTAGCTCAGGCAAGTTTCTTAGATTTCTTATCAACTAGAGAGGAATCAAGGTTAACCCAGCCAAAGCTCAAGTCGTTATAGACATGCATTCACCTTGGATAGTCAAAGAGGTGTAGAAGCTCACCGACATGGTAGCGGCCCTTTCCAGATTCCTCTCCTGGTCTATCAACAAGTGCCACTCATTTTTTCAAGCACTCAAGGGGAGGTTTGAGTGGAGCAGGGAGTGTGAGGAAGCCTTTCAAAATTTAAAGAGGTATTTAGCCATGCCCCCACTCCTATTCAAACCTTTACAGGGAGAAGTCTTGTACGCCTACCTTGCCGTGTCAAAAAAGGTTGTTAGTTTGGTCCTCGTCTGAGAAGAAGACAAAGTTTAGAAACCCGTCTGCTACACAAGTCACATTTTCCAAGGTGTCGAGGAGAGGTACTCCTCACTGGAAAAACTCACATTTGCCCTTGTCACTTCGACTCGGAAGCTGCAGCTGTATTTTTAAGGCCACACTATCCGAGTCTCGTCTGGAGATATCAGAGTGGATGGCCAAATGGTCAGTCGAACTCAGTCAGTATGACATTCATTTTATCCCAAGGATGGCTATCAAGGCTCAAGCCCTTGTAGATTTCATTACCGAGTTCACCGATGCCCAAAAAGGCATAAAACTAGCCGAGAAAGGTCTTGTTGAAGACCTAGATGCCCTAGCTATAGTAGAGGTGATTATGCCTCCAGGCCTGAACCAGAATGGAAGCTCTTTATGGATGGATTCTCCTACGCTGAGGGTTTAGGTGCTCGACTGGTCCTAATCAGTTCGGATGGATATAAGATAATCTACGCACTTCGGATTGACTTCAAGGCCTCTATCAATGAGGCGGAGTATGAAGCGCTTCTGGTTGGACATAGAACGCCAAAGATCTCAGGGCAAACTACATAATCATCCATATTGACTCCATGGTTGTGGTCCAATAGGTCATTGGGGTGTTCCAAGCCCAAGCAGAATCCATGACCACGTATTTACAAGAGGTCAAAACATTGCTCGGGCAGTTTAAATCTTACTCATTCAAACAGATCCCCATATCAAAAAATTCTAAAGCCGACGCGCTAGCTCAGCTGGCCTCAGGCTTGGACGACAGCGAGCTGACGTTGATCCCCATCGAAAGATTAGCCGAGCCAAGCATTAATATGGAAGTGGCAAGTGTAGCCAAAGAACAAGCGACCACCTAGATGGACCAGATCATCTGATACTTGGCCACAACTAAATTGCCTGGCGACTGAGAAGAGGCACGCCAGATTCGCAACAACTCAGCCCAGTATTTAATGATCAGTGGTAAGCTATATCAGAGAGGCTACACTACACCATGTTTGAAGTGCGTAAGGCCTAGAGAAGCTCGATATCTAATAAAGGAGATCCATAAGAGGCTATATGGTAATCATGCTAGGGGGCGATCCTTGGCCCAGAAATCTTTACAGCAAGGATATTATTAGGTGACCATGGAAAGGACTGTAAGGATTTTGCACAAAAATGTCTTAAATGCTAATAGTTTGCGTGGGTACTCGAAAACCATGCCGAGCCTCTCACCTCGATAACATCAATGTGGCCTTTTGCCAAGTGAGCCATCAACCTTATTGGACCCCTTCCCCAAGCTTGGTCTTAGTTTAAATACTACATTGTTGCCATTGACTACCTCATGAAATGGGTAGAAGTAGAGCCATGCACTAACATGACTGAGGCTAAGTGCACAAACTTCATACAGAAGAATATCATTTGCCAGTTTGGGATCTCGCATACCATTGTGACTGACAATGCAAAGCAGTTCAAATCCTCGAGTCTCCTCCTGCTTTGCAATCAGCTCAGTATTAAGAAAGTCTTTTCCTCTTCAAGCTGCCCTTAGAGCAACGGGCAGGTTGAAGCAGTCAATAAAACCATTAAGGACATCCTAGAGAAAAAACTTGAGGGCCTCAAAGGAGCGTGGATCAACAAGCTCTTGAAGATGCTCTAGGCTTATCAAACAACGGCCTGAACTGCTAACAAGGAGACTCTATTCTCCCTCATCTACGTGGCTAAGGCTATCATCCCAGTGAAAGTTGGACTACCAAGCTTCAAGGTCGAGCAATACGAAGAAATTTGGAATCCCAAGGCCATAATGTATGAGCTTGATTTTCTCAAGGAGAAGAGAAACCATGCTGTACTCTATAATGCAGCTCATAACCAAGTTGTTGCTCAGTATTATAACAAACGGGTCCAACCGAGGAGTTTCAAAGTTAGAGATTTAGTGCTAAAGAAGGTCACAGTTTAGCAACCTGGGTTAGGATCCTTCAGTCCGAAGTAGGACAGACCGCATAAGGTCATCGAAATTGTCTGGCCAGTCACCTACAGACTATCTGATATGAAGGGCAACCTGCTTAGTCATCCTTGGAATGCCAAGATTCTAAAGAAATTCTTTTGTTAGCTAAAGCCAAAAACCTTTTTTGACCTCTGGCTACATCCTTTTATAACTAGGCCTACTAGATAGGGCTGGAATGTAAATATATATACATTATATTCCTACATTGTTCCATTAAGCAATGCATGTTAACGAAGATACAAACCCAAAGAAGGATGCCATAACTCTAGTCTGGGGGACCAAACACTAACTCCCAAAGAGGGAGAATAACCCTGAACAACCAGACTGGGGGGTTGGTCATCATGATGCCAACCATTAGTCTGTCGCTGCATGGACTACCCAGACAAAGTCGTCTTAGCACGACCATGCCTGACCAGCATTTGACTTGTAAAAGTTCAAATGAACTTAAACAAGTCTAAGGGGGTGACAAGATATAGGGTAGCACACGCTGTTGTACTCTGTCCAACCAAGAAATGGACATTCCTGCTCAGCTACACTTGGTAAACGATTATCATTTTTCCCCAAGGAAGTTTCCTCTCAAGGAATATTTAACTTGGAAAATAAGACGTTTTGTCACTGAGATGCTAAACTCGACGAGAACGTAGTTAGGAAAATGCAAGTTCAAAATCCATGATTCAATAATGTTTTCTCCCAAGGAACATCTAACTTAAAAGAATTTCTAACTCAATTCCTCTCCCGAGAAGCATCTAACTCGGAGAAACGAGGTTCAAACTTCGTTCTTGAGGGGCCTCGCATGCTTTCAAAGAACAAAAATTTTCACCTGAGAACAAACGCACTTGGAAGGAAAAATTTAAAGATCCAAAGTGAAAGGAAAATTTTGAGAAGCGATAAACTTGGGAAAATAAAAATTTCGTTGAAGAAAGTGGCGAGAAGGTACAAATAACTGGACACCTCCCAAGCCCAGATAAAGAAAAAAGCAAAAAAATGAAAAGTTAAGCCTGGGCCCTGTCCCTGATATTATCGTTACCACCATCGCCGCCCTAGTTGTCCTTCCCATCTTTGTTGCCAACTTCGACAACTTCCTCTGGCTTGGGTTTTTGCTCCTCCCCTACTCTTGCTTGACGATTAATGACCAATTGAAGTCCACTGCCTTGAGATACTTCTTAATAATGTAATTTCAAAGCTTGATCATCCTGAAGTAGTAGTAGTCGATGTACTCCGGGGATGCCTTGAACTCCTCTACGGCCTAGCTGAGATAGCCGGGTAGCTCCTCCCTCAAGAATCGTTGGTGCTCAGATTGGGAGGCTTGTAGCTATTCCCGAAGATGGTTGACCTTGTCCCAGGACTGGTCGGACTTATTCCTCGCCCTTTTAGCAGCCTTCCTTGCCTACTCTATCACCGCCTTGGCTTGCTCAGCCTCTTCCTTTGGCTTTTTGGCCTCGTCCTCGGCCTAGGAAAGAGCCTCCTTGATTTGAGCTAGCTCATTGTTCTTGGCACCGAGCTCTTTCTCGACCTCATCCTTTTCGAGGGCAGTCTTGGTGTGCCTCTCCTTTTGAGGTTAAGCTCCTTCCTCTAGCAATATAAGCCAGGTCTAAGAATGAGCACACCTAAAAAAATGGAGGTTAGAACGTGAAGAATGAACAAGTCAAATGTAGCTTGATATAAGACTTTTACTCACCTTGGCAGTAGAGTGGAAGGCAGCACTAGATAGACCATCGAAGTCCTTTCCTTGGAGGTTCTCCAAGAATGACTCCTTGGGAACGACATCCTCGAGATGATCAAGGATAAGGCGACAGGTATTCCACCGCTTCCTTTGAGGATCGCCCGAGGGTGACAGCACAGCAGCAGTGACGGTGAGAGGTTAGGCTGGCTTGATGAAGCCCTTGTTCTCATCGGTGAAGGTAGGGGAACAACTTGGACTAGTCGGGGTGGTTGCTTAGAGCGTGGTGGCTACTCGGACCTCGGTGGCTGTTTTGGTCTTGGAGTCCTATTCCTTTTGGATCTGATCATAGCCTTCCCCTTGGAACGACGAAGACGCTCCATCAGAGCACATCTTTCTTCTTACATGGTCAGTCGAGAAGACATATCTGCATTAAGAACCAAAAAAATCTCCTAAGTCAAATCAAGCACTGCAAAGCAAAAAAAAAAAAAAAACTCAGAGCTCACCTCTAATCCGGAGCTGGCCCGACGAGTACAAGAATCGAATAACGTCCATAAGGTTCTTGTCTGCTATAGGTGGTCTCGCGTCAAAGGAGCCACTCGATGAGTCCTCGGTATTGGACGATGATGTCTCCTTCATCAGCCATCTAGATCTAGAGGTGCTCAGCCCCTGGATGTCGGCAGCGCTTTGTCTAGCCATCGTCACTTGCCTGGCCATTCGGGCAGGCTGAGTGTTGGAAGGGGGATTGGTTCTGTTAGACTCCCCAAACCAGCCATAATGGTCTCTTTCCTGAGCAGGAACGACTGTTGCCTCGTTGACTTTGACTTGTTAAACAGGTCCTCCATTCCCTTGATAATGTGGCTCGACACCCATGGCCTCTTAGACCACACGTGCCCTTGCTCAAACATCCTTGGGATGCATTGGTTTTTAGGGATGGCTTCACCAGCTTGGGCTAGGTAATTTCCCCCAGTTTAAAACTACTCAAACTTTTAAAGCTTGTTTAAGTCGGCATTGCCTAAGAGGAAATCCTTTCTAAAGCAGGTGACATAATACCAATCGAATTGCTAAGGAAGCTTCTTTATTTTGTACACTTGCTTAAAGGCTTCCCATGGAATCTCGGTAGCCTGATGGTACCTCCACAACACGTACATCCCGATCAACGACCTGTAACTATTTGGGTTTAGCTGGGCAAGGCAGACATTCAAGTCATTGAGTGCCTGGTGGAGCAAGGGTTGGAATGGCAGGCGCAGCCTGGCCTTAAAGAACTCTGCATATAAAGTTATGAACCCCTCGGGTGGAGTCAAGGGTGAATCATCCTCTCCAAGCACGATGAGGACAACGTCGTCTGGGATGTCACACTCATGGTACAGGTCCTTGAGCTAGGATTCTATAATCACACTAGAGTAGGCCACCGCTGATGTCTGACTGGGCTGAGATACCTGATAGGTAGTTTCTCCTTGGACTCAGGTAACTACTACTCTTTTGGCCTTCTCCTCGATGACACTCTCCTCTGGCTCTGCCTCCTCAGCTGCTCACTCCTCATCGAAGATCTCGACGGTTACCCTACCCACGAACTGGACCGGGACCCCGATGTCTTAACTAGAGGTACTTGGCACATCGATGGTTGCCTCTAGCCCAGCATGTTCCTAGGCAGTAACTTGAGACGTGCTACCCCAATGTAGGGATCCTCGCCCCTATAAGGTCTTAACGGGTGCCCCTCATCCAACAAGTCAAGGAACTAATGCTTAGGTACCATCCCAGCGTTGACCCTTAGTATTTGGGCAAGCTGGCCTGCTCCGTCCCGCACTGGTGATAATCACGTTCTATGAGTCAAAAAGGTCACTCATGTTTTCATACAATTCTTAGGAATTTACTTGATCGAGTTGTGGAAGCTCAAGAAAATAGAATCCTCAGGTTATTGACTACAGCTCAGCAGCTAAAACTCTAGAGTTTCAAAGTGTGGCCTTGATTGCACGTGAAAATGACAAGGAGTAAAGCCCTATTTATTGCCACCTCAAGCATGAAACTTAGGTGTGGAAATCGAAGAGGCACAATAATTACACTTGTCAAGGAAGCACCCGGTCCCGTTGCTACACGTGTCCTTCTGAGCTTCATCGCATGACCTTTCATCTCCTGCTGCCTTGGGATGCCACTTACGCTTTAACCTTAGCCAACCTCACCTTCTCGGCATAGTCCACTCAGCAAAGCACCGACCAGGTGAATTGGGGGGCTACTGTTAGGTGTGAGCTCGGTGCCACCATCGAGGAGCCTTACTCTAGGTGGTCAGCAAACCAACTCAGCAAAGGCCACAGGAGCGAATAACTGATCCCAATGAGATCGGATCACATGTCCAAGGTGCTTTTCAATGCCCTCTAGGCTGGGCCACAATTGGCCGCCTCCTCAAGTCATACATAAGCTACAGTCGGATTTCTTTAAACTCACAAGTGGGTTGCTACTTGCCATCATTGGCCAACATATGGTGGACAACTCATTTACTGATGGGGACTAATCGATCGATGAAGGGCACGACAATTGTCTTTTGCCTTCTGACATGACTTGATGTGATGCACGGGTCATGGGCAAAACCAACCTAACACTTGGTTTGAGTGGCAACCTATAAATAGAGTGCATTTATTGCATTCAAGCAAGCATGCTCCTTCCCAACTAACTAGCTTTTGTTCTCTACTAAGCAACACCTGCCTTGAGCATCAGAGAGCCCTTGTCTATTGACTAACCCGTTTCTTTCTTGCCTCTAAAGCATCCCTCCTCTTATCATAGGTCCACCCAAACAGGCAGAGACGAGTAGGAAAGAGCTGACCACCGTGGGTAGCCACAAATGTTGATGTTTACCGTAATGTGGCAGTAGATCAATAGCTTCATTAACTTAATCAAGGTCATATCTCTTCTATTGCTTAAATTAAATGTGGCTCTAAAGGGATAAACTCCTTAGATAGAGTCTCAAAGACTATAGTCATCTAAGTTTTAGCATCAATGTTAGCTCCATTGGTTTGAGTCTTAGCGAGGTAACCCATGACCAACATCATATGCTCCTTTACAGATGCCCCCAGCCTTTGTTTGTAGTTTAGAAGTTTTCAAATTGTCCCTCACTGTTTTGTTAGGGCTGGGCCTCCAAACATGTCTTTAAGATTATCCAAGATCTGCTTTGCAGTCGCATAATCCTCATGTTGAGCCTACAACATGTTATTCATGCTGGCCATAACATAATAGCAGGCCTAATCATTAGCATCATTCCAGTGATCATATGCTTCGATTTTCTCATTAGTGGATTCTCCCATAGGCTCGGGAGGACATGGAGTCGTCAGCACAAATTTCAGTTTCTCAAAGGATAGAATAATGTTTAGGTTCGGTTTCCAATCATTATAGTTCTCACCGGTTAATTGGTTTTTGTCAAGTATCAAAGATAAAGCGCTTTTAGACATTTTTAATCTACAATAAAGAATTATATACCAAACATAAACAAACATACCATAGTAATTTAATAAGATAACACAATCATGTAAAACATATAATGTGTTTATGTGTCAAAACATTGAAAATATCACAATCTTACAACTATAATTCCCAACTTAGAATTCAACAAGCAGCCTAGGGGAGACTTGCCAAATTCAATTAAGAACACGGATCCCCTCCTGATTAATCTATGCCATCTAGGACTCGTATGATCTAACACATATTAATAATTGTTTCTTTGGCCATCAATTTCATTAATAAAGCTCATAGGGGAGGTTGTTAATAAAATTAACATGAGTATATAATCATCATTTCAATATTTTATTCATGATTTATAATCACCACCTAGGGGTGTACAACGATAAATTGTGCTAAAATACCTTATCCTCTTGGAGATCCATCTCGATACATGATGAATTCTCTGCCTAGGGGTCGAAACCACCATGTGCTACCTATGGACCAACGATGGAGGACATAGGTCCTTTCTTCAAAACCCTTCTCTCACTCAATCTTTTGAAATCAATGTTTTATTTTAAGAGCATGCATGAACAATTTTTAATGAGCGGCACTCCTTATTCTATATGACATGTTATCAACATACATGACAAATTATATTTTAATGTAGACAAGCAAAGCAATCATCCAAAGCTACAAGAAAAATAATAATAAATAGCCGTAATGTTATGGTCCCACCCTAGAGAAAAGAAATAAAAAATTACAAGAGATAAATCGAAACATATTATCGATTATTCATCCTTAAATCTTCAAATTATGTCCTTCTTCATGTATTATCCATCTCCAAGTATTCAATCCCGCATAGATTGAATGCTCCATATTTCTGGTCATATCCAAATTTAATGTTTTTCAGAATGGTCCCAAAAATAAAATCAAAACTGCACTAAAAAACACACCTTTTTTAAAAATTCATAGCTCTCTACTAGCATCTCGACCTGTGAAATCGGCCTACTAGTCATGACAGATTGACCTGTCGAACTTGAAAGTTTGGCCTGCCGCCAGAGCCATTAGAATTCTACTTCGTGGATAGCCTACCGAACCAGAGGTCTGGCTCATCGGTGTGCGACCATTAGCATGCCAATCCTAAGGGTTCGGCTTACTGACCGAGCAAAAATCACTTTTTCCAAAAAATACACTTTTTATGCAGTTTTTTGATATTATTTTCAACAATTCAAAAACATAAAATTAGAGACTTAGGAAATACCTATGGAATGCTATCATCCATTTTCTAAATCCATCGTTTAGATCCGTCTTGTCTTCGAATGATTATTTAATTACAAAATTTTTACAAATTTAAAATTAAATAATAATTCCTAAACAATGATGATAGATCGCCATCTAATTATATGGAAAACCTCGATATATATTCTAACCTCAAAGGAACCATAACTAGCACAAATTAATTAATTAATAATTAATTAAACAATAATTTAATAAACTATAATTAATTAATAAACATTCGCCATATAATTCTATGACAACATAAATATATATAAACTCTAGAGTGCCAATTCTCTCAAAAAATAAATTCAAGCATAAGAAAGATCAAGATCACATAATTTATACTTATAGCATGATTACAAACTCGTAAATTTATATAAAAACTATGGCTCTAATGCCATTTGTTGGATAAATAATATGTAGCAAAAATTTAAAAATTTGTTTATACTAGAGCATTTTTCAAGACACAAGTTATCCATAAATTAACCAGATCTTACTAATCTTGTTGGCTGAAGAACTCCTGCAATCAATGAAGAGCAAGGCATTCTAAAAAAGCCTCAACTAATTTGTCTTCTTTGCTATTCTCTATTCACGATAGGAGTGCATGTGGGTGCACGTTGTATAACTCTTCCCTGTTGACTCTCCTTCCAACCAATTGAGAAATACCTAGAACTACGATTAGTGTTTTGTGAACAATAGCTCTTCAGAGGAGTTTTAGAGACTCATAGTATAGAGTGCTCACAATTGATCTCTTAATTGATCTAAATAACTTATGAGTCTCCCTCTCTATTCATAAGGGTTGATCCTAGAGGTTAGTCCTTCTTAGGTAAGGCCTCAAAAATTCAAATATGGATCAATATTTGATCAAATCGTGTAAAAACATGTGATCAAATTATCATTCGGTCAACAGGCTGAACTAGTAGATTGGCTTGCCGAACTTACTCCATCAACTGGCCTAACCTAAAGACTGGCCTATCGAACTTACGATAAATGATTCCTACAAATCTTTTATTTTTCACATGAGATTCTTTAGATAAAGCCTCAATTTTAATTCAAATAACCTAATAAAAAAGTTATCTAATAAAAATAACAATATCTAGATAATTTCTAGGAAAATAAATATTCTCGATAATTCAACTAGTTTATCTTGAATTAATTCTCACAAAATTAATTCATTCAATAAACAGACATGAAATATCTCATCTAATCAAATTTAACCAATCTAATAACTTACATAAGTCACCAATTTATTGAAAAAGCACGCCTTATCGTCACAAGATTTATTATGAGCTAGCAAAGAGGACCTGATGGACCTATATAGTTCAAGCACCCGATAATTATAAAACCCAATACCCTAGATATACATTTGATAATTATCAACTCTAATATTATTCTACTAAAATCTTAGAGCTGCACTCTCAAACTATATAGAATTATGAAGCCCGAATAGCTAAGTATCCATGACACACCATAATGTGTCATATCGCCGTAGGATATCCATAATTGACTTAAAGATAAATTCTATCTTACCTTCCCAATTATTTTTCTCTTACATTCTATTATCTCACCATCGAAAAACTTACCATCCAATAACAATATACCATTCAGTTACAGCTAGGTATCTAAATGGTTGAGCGCTCTAGTCTTCCAATTACAAGATAACGCTTATAAAGGGATATCATCGACTTCTAAAGAGGTGCTATAGATTCCGTATCTATGAATAACAAGTCTAGGCTATCAAGAGTCATATCTCCACTATACCGGTATGTGTACTATCATAAAATATGGATGTCACCCTTTGGGACATCAAAAGACATAAGTAAAGACAATAGGCCCACTATTTATCTCAAGATTAAGATACAACACATAGAATTGATTTGCTAAGACAGAATTATTAATCCAAATCAATTACACTTTATGTTTTGATCCAATATATCGTCACTTATGACAATGTACTTATGTTTCTATTCATGAGTCCACGTTTGATGGCCAAGACAAACCATCTCCCATTAGGGATGTAGACAACATAACAATCTTTACATGAATAAAGTGCCCAACTTTATTTACTCGATTATGGATCTTATGATTCAGACTATTATCTTTATAATCATGTCTTTTACATAATCTGTCTATCATATGCCTGATTCTAAAGGCTTAGACCGACAGTCTTAGACTTTTGTTTCCATATCATACATCCAACAAATATGAACGTAAGAGGATAACAATTTGGTATATAAATATTAAATAAACTCTTTATTGATAAAAATATTTCAAAAAACATATTACATTTTCACACCTTAGGGCATATATGTCTAATATAAAGCTCTCAAATGCTACAATCCTTAAACTTAAAACATTAGTTATAATTGAAATCCAAACGAAGCTTATCCACTCCAAAATGTTTGGTGCAACCAAAATATTCCAGCAAACCATTGTCTTGATCTCTTGTATGTACGTTGAAATTATCTTTTTATTTACAAGGAGTTTGAGAGAGCAGATGGACCTAAAAATATATTGGTTTCCAATTGTCACTAATATCATATTTATGTCCTTTTTTCTCAAATAAATGTTCTCAAATTAGTCTTGTTATCAATTTCCATTTTAATTTTTTTTTGGATACGTCTCCATTTTAATTTCATGAATGAAGGTTTGGTAAAATAAATATGCTGTTTATATTAAAATTTAAAAGAAAATTACTCAAAAAACTCCTTTCCCCATTTTCCAATAAAAATCATAAATATCCTTTCGTTTTTGTTAAATTAGTAAAAAAAAAAAAACTTATTCAAATTTGCAATTACCCTTACTAAAATGTATTAAATACTATTTTAAACCTTTCTTAAAATAAACTATTTCAAAAAGCTAAACAATAACTATTTCAAAAGAGAAAAACTGATTTGAATATTTTCTTTTATATTATTTTCATGAAATTTTCAATTACAATACTAACAATCATTTTTATAATTAATAATGATAAAAGTTATTTATTGTAATTATTGAGTTGCAAGTGATATATGTTAAAGAAAAGAATCAAAATCAATAAAATTTGCAACTTTTTTTAATTGTTATTATAAAAAGAGAGTAACCCAGGAATTAAAGAAATTGTATTATATTATAGGTTTCTCCTTGAGAGTTTCAAAAATAATTTTTATTTGTCCATTTTTGTGGGAGTTTTAGTAGATGTTTACAAATTTTTTAAAGTGTAGCCATTGGTGAGCTAGTTTTAGAAGAAAAAAAATTTCAAACAACAAAAAACTATTTTGTAAAAGTAGTTACAAAATAAATTTCAAAATTTGTATTTTGAATTCCTTTCAAGAATATTACTTTATTCTCATCATTTAAATTTATTTCTTTTCTTGGGTTTGGTGATGGCTGCATGATCTTTAAAAATACTTGGTCTCTATTGTTCTAAATCTTGAATTTATGGAGTTTTTTTTTTAGTGAATTCCAATTTATTGAGTTTGACACGTTGGTAGTCATTTAAGTTATGACAAATATTTTTCTTTTTATAATTAATAATTTTGGATTATTATTCTAAGGTGTATCTAGCTTATTCATCTTTTTCTTTTGCTTTTTATTTTAATTTTTTTAAGAGCTAAGTTAAGACATGTGTTTAGGAAAGCTAAAAAGGTTACTCGTGGTTATTTATTCTCTTAATGTATATAATAAGTTTATTTTATAGAGGAACCTTCTCCATTTATAAAAACTGTTACTTTTTCACAAATATATACACACACATATAGATAAGTTTTCAATGATCACATTTACACCGATAGTTATCAATCTAATTATAGTAATAAGTGCATACCTTAATTACATTTGATGATGTGATTTTTACATGACTTGTTATAGTAGGTTAAGCAACCCAATAACCTTAAGCATTAATTTTTTATACGTTTTCACAATAAATTTCTTTGTTCTTCCCAAACATGTGTTTGATAGCTTATTCACTTTGACCCTTAAATTTAAAAAATTGATATTAAATTTTAAAACCTTATTAATATTGCCCCTTCCAATTTTCATTACTTAGGATTAAAGATATGTTGACATGGTTGTTATTCTTTTTTTTTTTTTAAAGAAAGGGTTGTAAATCTAAGTGCTTCTTTTTAAATCTTTCCCCAAAAAAAAAAAAAGAAAAGAAAGGAAAATAGATTCCATAATATAAAAAACCCTAAAGAAAAAATAGTAGCTCATAGATATTGTAACAACTCAAATCTTTGGAGTTGTTGCTTAAATACTTTACTTACTTAACTATAAAAATTAAGAAATATTTTTTTTACACACATATAAATATATATATAACATTTCTTTTTTTTCATATATAATTATTACAATATTTTCTAAAAGAGTTTAGTCTTCATATTTTACTTATGTCACATCACACCTCATACTTAACATTTCCTTTATTACATGTTTTAGATTTACATAACACATTCATAGTGAAAACTTTCTTGTGGTATCTATACCATTGCCTACATATTTGCTCAGGTATCGTTGTCAACTCAACAATGATTCTATTTTGGCCTCTTAGCTAAATTTGCTACAGCATGAAATAACTATGTGACCTATTGCTTAGTAAGTCCAAACATAGCTTATAGATATATTCTACTTGTATGCATGATTCCTTTATGCTTGTTTATAAATATTGATTATTCTTTCCATATCCTTAGCTTAACTAGGGTTGAAGTATTTGCACCATAATCGTAACACCAAGACCGTAACGTAGCTTGTGACTCTTCTTGAGTCAGGAGCTGGTACGACATTCTTTTACTTGTCTAGTGAATCGGATTACTAGTCTGTTAATTTAGGTTGTCATATTATACATGATGTTTTATTGACTTAAATTAAGTGCATAATAAATACAACTCTCTAAATGATTTAAATAACATGCTTTTTATTTTTCCAAAACCCTTTATTCCACACTGTAGTTAGGATTTAAACTTACTTGGGATTGACACAGCATTTACCGATTTTTCGTTCCTTTGCTATCTGTCTAAGTTTCCTGCTTGAAAAATTTATTTTCATTAGCTAACTTACTATTATTGAACTACATGTTGATAACACGATGTAAACATTAATTACTAAATCGGGTCATTACTTGGTTTAAAAACCTGAGTATTACGGAACTTATTCCTCTTGATTCACGATGCCTTATCTTTACTAACGGAATATGAAAAAATTCTTGGTAAAGGTGCTTTTTTATTTCGGATGTTCGGGGTCCATTCGGGCCTTTTGCAAAAATTATGTTTTTGCCCTCTATGGGCCTTTCTAAACTTTGTGAGCCCGTTTTTGCTAATTCTTCACAAAATGTTACATATTAACGGTAGGGTAAGAAATCGAGGTGTTGATTTTCTTTTTGCAGTAAAAACCCATTTTAACAAAACTTTACAATTTTAACCCAGATTATGAATATTTTGACGAATTTGTCCCTAGAACCAAACAATCATTTTATATTGTTGGCCTCTATTTTTCACAAGGATTAAAAGTCTCCAAAGTTCCTCATTCAAATTCCCTTTATTTAAAAATGTTTTTCTCTTTAACATTTATTGAAATTTTTGTGATGAAACTTCATAAAATTGATATCTCATAAACTATATGGAGTTTTGACAATTTGTTCAGGATTTCTAGTAGTTTTGATGATATCTACATCTTTTATGTTTAGCTTTATTGAAATTTTCACTGCACACTATTTTTCAAATCTACTGAGTTTGAAAAAAACTTTTCAATTTAATCCTTTTAAATTTTCACAAAACCTTGTTCATAGAAATTTTACATCTCAGTATTTGTATAGCTTTTTAAATCTTTCTTATAAAATTAATCATGTTAAAACATGTCAAAATTTCAATTATTTGAAAATGACTTAAACTTTTTAATTTGTATAGTTTTTAGTCCAAATTTGTTTTCAAGTGCATAACCCTCATTCCTAGCCTTCCTTCAACATAGACATACATAAAATACATCACATATACATGCCATAAAAATTCCTAAAACATGCCATACCCTAATTTTAAACAATTACATACCATACTTGATAAAAAAAAAATTGAAAATAGAAGGTTAAGCTTTTACCAAAGAATTTGTAAGCTTGTGAACCTCCACAAAGCTTTATTTTTTGTCAATCTTCCTAAACATAAACCATGGCAAGAAACTCATATCAAGTTTCCTTTCAAACCCAAAGTAAATGTAGTAACACATAGAGAAAATATAGGATTTACATTATAAAATGGAAAATATAGGATTACCTTATAAAATGGCCCTTCCTTGAACTTAGCTCTTAGTCTTGACCCTTACTTTTAAGTTGGAGGTGGATTTTTGGGTTATTTTTTAGCAAAGAAAATTAGAATATGGAGCTTCAAGGTGAAGTAGTTTTTGGTTCCAAATTTTACATGGATAAGATCATATTCTGTGTGTAATTTATTACTAGTTAATGACTCATCATGCATAGTCATTTCTTTTGAATTTTTGTTGTAAAATTTTGTCTTACTTATATGGTAGAAACCGGTGCAACCTTTTAGGTGCCCTTGGGGTAGGTCCCACAAAACTTTTATAGTGTAATTTTATATTGTATTGTTTTTTTCTAATACTGTTAGTATAAAACTGAAGAAATATGTACTTAAACAGTCTGGAATATACTAACTTACTTTTTTACCCAACTTTCTAATCCTAACACAGTATTCCATGTACCTGTGTTTTTGCTTAAACAGTGTTCCTACACTGCATTGTGTACCTTTTACCTCTATATGTCTTTCTATATTGTGTTTCATCAACCGATGTGTTGTGGACACAAAATCCTTTACCAGTTTAACTGACTGGTAATTAACCATTTTTATATATATTTTTTAAGGTTATGGCATGCTTTCCTACTTTAATTAACACTTTTATCATTTATTAATTTATACTACAATATGGTAATTAATTGTGATATAAATTTCATTTTGAGGATATTATTTATAAATTTTTGAGTATTTAAACTCACAAAAATTTGTTTATTAACAACTTCCCGAGTTGCAAAAAATTCACAAACAAAATATGTATTAACATTATCCATATATGATTTACACTTTGTCATAATTTATAAAATACGATTTATTAGAGAAATTTTATTAATTAAATCCATATAAGTTATGGACTTAAATTAATAAATTTTCTTGAGCATTACAAAAGTGATTGGTTGAGACCATCAATAATTTATTGCCAATTTTTTTTTTTTTCACAAATGGTCCAAAATTACGTATACCTTATTGTAAACTTACTAATATGTAAATATGCAAAAAAGCGGGATATTATTATAATTATTAGTTTTTTTGTTGTTATTTTTATTTTGTTTTATTTCTTATCATTACTAACTATCCTTAATAGGCATGCCTGTCATGTATTTTGTGTTCATAATATGTATTTTAAAACCCTCATACGTTGCATTCCTTTGCAATTTGCATTATTTGTTAAATTTTTCCGCGGAATTTATTACATAAGCAGCCACATGGATTTCCCAATACAGATAAGAGTCACTTGATACTAACTCACAAAGTAGGGCTCTGCAGAGAAACCACCGAATCGAACCAAGACAACTTAAATCATATATCAAGTGGTATTGGAAAACCGAGTGTTCTTGGCTTGAAAAAATCAAATCAATTGTTGCATATAATAGTCGGTTTCAATTAAGCTCTTTTAATGTTAGAATGAACTACATTAAGCATGTTTTATATTTTTTTTCTTATAGAATGAACTGAACTTAATAAATTTTACCCCTATCACAAAGATATACCAGAAATTTTACCGAAATTGATTTATTTCTCACTTTGCTGCTATAATTAGCCCATGAAAGAACCATATGTCTATCATATGAGATTAGAAAAATTCATTGTAGAAAGCATATATGCCAATATGCCGTAAAAAATTATATAAGGCATAAAGTGCTAAAGGTACTGTAATTGAAAGGGCTCAGATACAATTTGCTAGACACGGCTATGCCAAACAAACAAACGCAGGAAGTATGTCCCCCAATTGTCTTGATATGAACATTTTCTAATAAATATTAAAAAGGAATAATAAATAAAACGTGTACAGTTACCATAAACAATTTGCTCATTGCCATAATTTTTCTTCTTTCTTGTTTCCTCAAATGGGTTAAGTTAAAAAAAAAAAAGTTTTTATTTAAACTAATTTTACTAACGTATTTTCTTTCATAAAATTTTAATTGTTATAATATTTTCAATTTAAACATTTAACTAAAATATATATTTCCAATACTAGACATGATAAGTTACACCAAAACACTGTTCTTGAAATTTTCAAGCAAACAATCATTCTTTAATTATCACGCATTAAGAATGTAGGTTTTGCTCTTTTTTTCTTTTTTCTTGTTTATAAAGAGGAAAATGGATTTTAATTCATGGGACGTTAACTGTACAAATTGAGTGAGTAACCACGTAATACTATGGAAGTCCAAAATTTTATTGCTCAGTCATGCTTTCACACCCTAAATTTACTCCGATAAATTGTTATTTGTTATTATCACTTTAATCACATCTCACTTGTCCCGCCTAAATCAAATGCAAAATCATTTGTTGACGCGTAATTTCTTCTCGTGTCTACGGACCTTTGGGCGGTGACGGAATTAGAGCTGAATAATTAGACAGTCAACGCTGACTTCAGTCACAGAGAAAAAAAAAATTTCCAGACATAAACAGAAGAGTTACGTGGCATAGGGACAGTTAGAACGTGCAAAAATAATCCTCGTCAAATTCATATTTTTAGTAAATGCCTTTAATTTTTAAAATTAAAAATACATATTTGTTTAATTGTTAGTGATTGAGGTAAATTAATTAAATTATTTAAGTTATAAATACATATAGTTGTTTTTTAAAAAATTGTTAATGATTGAGGTGAATTAAAATTGATAAACAAATGATTGGTTAATCGTATATATACCAAGACCCATTAACAATTTATAACAAGGAGATTTATTATTTTGGTACCTTATGATTTAGATAAACATCATATTAGAGATTAGTACTTTGTTGTTTGAAAAATATCAAAATAATATCTTATAGTTTTTAAAACTATTATTTTAGTACCCTAATTTCATGTTTTGTAAGATGAAATTTCCAATTTACACTTTTATTTATGAACCATAAATTATCTTGTAAAAACTATGAATGAAAACGAATACCAATAATACCAAAATGAAAGCTATGAACGAAAACGAATACAAATAATACCAAAAAAAAAAAAAAATCGACGTATATGCGCTTTTTATGAGTTTGTTTCATCTCTTGTTTTGACTTCTATTGTAGTTTTACAAAATTATATTGAGATTTATTTATAAAAGTATAAAAAGAAAATTTTACATCAAAAATACATATTCAAGATACCAAAACGATGTTTTTAAAAACTACAAAGTGTTATCTTGATTTTTTTAAACAGTAGAGTATCAATGTCTTTTAAAATACAGTGTATCAAAAATGATAAAAACCTTATAATAATAATTTTAGAAAAATTAATTTAACAAAACTTGGGGACAAGTTTTTTTTTTTTTTTTTTTAAGGAATGCATTATAAAAGGCATTAATCACAATTTATCGCAAAAAAGTTGCATCTTATTAATCAAAGTATGATAATTTTAAAAGTATTTGACATTTAAAACTTGTATTCTATCAATTGAGTATTTTTTATCCTATCCACGGGAGAAGCTACGTAGGAATAAGGGTAGGCAGCTACTGCATGAACATTTTTTCTTATAGCTTTATATATAAAATTCTATAAAAAATTATATTTTATACTTTTAAAATTATATTTCAATATTTTAAAATCAATTTTATCATTTATCTCATTAATTCAATCACATTTCTACCCTATTAATTTTTATGGCTACTTTCCTAACTCTATCAAACAATACTTTCTACTTATTTTTGTTTACTTTTCTTTTCTTTTTTTTTTTTTTTTTAATCATGTTGCGTGATTTCTTGGTTTGTAGTGAGCAATGGCATTTTTTTTTCCACGCGGTTATAGGCTTTGAAAAATGAATATAATAATTTCGAGAATTGAAGTATGAACCGTATGAACCGAATGGCTAAAAGCTCTAGTTGCCACGTTGCAACATGGCATGTGGCCCACCGACGCTGACTGCTTCCATAACCCCTCGTATGAACGCGACCCAAATGGTCTCTCTCTCTCCTCTCTATTTCTGTTGTGCACGTGTCGTCTCAATCTTTATTTATTTATTTATTTATTTTGCTGAGGTTGTGTCGACATTTATTTATATTCTGTATAATATAATAAAAGCAGCAAAAAAAAAAAAAAAGAAATTTTAATTAATCTTATCTTTTTTCATATAGTTTTAAAAAAAATAAGTTAAAACTTAAACACTCTAATATATAAAAGTTTTATATTATAACAAACTTTTGTAACAAATAAAAACTTTACATTGTAATAAATTGAAAAATAAATTCTAACTTATTTACCAAACAAAATTGTCACATGATGTACATACAAAAATGTGATAAATATGATAGCTTGAAAAGTAGCCTCTCTGTTCAGGATTCGAATATTGTGTCCTTAACCCTTAATCCTCTGTTCCAATCACTGGGCTAATAGCCCAGTGTGCGTCATATATTCGTATATAGATGTTACCCTTAAGTTTTATTCTAGTTTGCGACGAAATATTATATTGCGTATTGGAAGCTGCTTTTGATGCGTGGTGTATATAGCTACCTCCGCAACATTATATAAGCTAAAACTTGTTTTGTATAAGTCATATTAACTTGCCCATTTGATCATATAATTATCCGGTAGTTCTATATACGTCTCTTTATTTTATTTTGTTTGGATAATTTCAACTCGAAATTTCCTGTTATTTCTTTTATGCTATAAAGATTTTCTTTTTTGGCAATCCGTCATATGCAAAGATTAAAAGATTATTTAATGGTGAGTGTATACAACTCATTCACGAAATGAACATATTAAATAACACAACTTGCGGGATATATATTGGTACAATTAATTTTCAGTGGGAAGTAGTATACACCAGTACGTCAATAAAAGTACAGGTTGTAAACAGATTAGAGAATCAACCTATTCAATCTGAACACAAATTTAGATGCCAATTCTTACCCTTAAGAACAAAAATATTCTATTTGAATCCTTCCAATAATCTTCCTCCGACTTGTTGCTTCTCCTATTTCAATCATTTTAATAATCCTACTAATAAGGCAGCGTTTTAAAATGCCTTATATTAAGGCTCTGTTGCGTAAGAGGGAAGAAGAACGTAAATGGTGAAAGAAATTATGATAATCCATCGTATTATTTGATAGGATGGAAGAAGAGTTAACGGAATGAATAATAGCCATATAATTGATTACTAAATTGTTCAGTTTACTATTTAAAAGGGTGACAATATCTTTTTAATTTAAATTAGATGGATTTGTTAGATCTTTTTATTAAAAAATGATAAGCCCAAAAGGATATCCTCTTTCTCTTCTCTTCCATCAAACTAAACAATAGATTGAAGCTCTCCTTTTACCTCTTTCCTTCCATCCCTCTCCCTCCCTTCCTCCGTCTCTCTTCTGCCAAACACACTCTAAATTATATCTATTCAAAAGTAAGTAATATATTATTATTATAAAGTTTGATAGAAATTAAACAGTTTAAAAGTGTCGGACTAATAAGGAATTTTTATATCTATTAGAACCCCATCAATTCGAGGAATTGATTGGCCCGAGCAGAATCACCCCAAAAAGTAGCATTTAATAACTCATGGTTTTTTTTTTTTTTTGAGAAAGTTAAAGCTTTACTAGTCAGGTGCAAGTTTAAAGACATACAACTTATAACTAAAAATACACTACAGGCACACTTGTATTTTGCAAAATAAAGGATAATTTAATTTTCAGTTCTCAAACTTAAGGGTAAACTCAGTTTGGTCTGATATGATATTCCAAAGGTCCCATAAACTAGTCTTCAATATATAAGACTGTCCCATCAAAGTTGTGAACAAATGCACACGGAACTGTCATGTGACACTACCACAAGTGCCCACACTAAAGTGTCCAAAAGTTGGGCAAGACATGCTCTTCCATTCAAATAAGTTGGCTTCACCATTGGCTGTCACATACGGTTTTCCATCTATTTTTAACAGATTCTTAACGGAAAAACTTTAATGGGACAAACTTATATATCCAATACTAGTTATGGGACGTTTTTGAATGTCAAAGACTAAAATGAGATTTGCTTCTAGATTAAGGGATAAAAATTGAAACAAACCTATTTACATTTATATGTTAGAAAAGTAAAAACCCCAGCTTAGGTTCCTGCCTCTCAAATTCACACTCTTATTCTTTCTCTTTCTCATTTTTTGTTTCTACCTCTACTTCGTAGTTCTCTCCCACTCTCACGTAATAAAGACAATGACTACCAACATACCTAAAATTATCCACCCCAAAATGTTTGGCGTGACCAAAATATTCCAGCAAACCGATGTCTTGATCTCTTGTATGTACGATAAAATTATCTTTTTATTTATAGGGTGTTTGAAATGGCAGTTAGACCTAAAAAATATTAGTTTCCAATTGTCACAATACCACATTTTTGTCTTTTTTCTCAAATAAATGTGCTCAAATTAGTCTTATTATCAATTTCCATTTTAATTTTTTTTCATAGATTTATATTTTAATTTCATGAATGAAGGTTTGGTAAAATAAATATGTTGTTTATATTAAAATTTAAAGGAAAATTACTCAAAAAACTACTTTGCCCATTTTCCAATAAAAATCACAAAATATCCCTTTTTTTTGTCAAATTAGTAAAAAAAATTAACCTTATTCAAATTTACGATTACCATCACTAAAATGTATTAAATATGTTTTTGGAATCATTAAATATTATTTTAAACCTTTCTTAAAATAAATTATTTCAAAAAGCTAAACAATCAGTATTTCAAAGGAGAAAAAATGATTTGAATGTTTTCTTTTATGTTATTGCCTCATAAAATTTTCAGTTACAATACGAAGAATCATTATGACGATGCATTTTATAATTACTAACGATAAAAATTATTTATTGTAATTATTGAGTTGCAAGTGATACATGTTAAAGAAAACAATCAAAATCAATAAAATTTGTAACATTTTATTATTATTATTATTATTATAAAAAGAGAGTAACCCAGGAATTAAAGGACTTGTATTACATTATAAGTTTCTCCTTGAGAGTTTCAAAAATAATTTTTATTAGTCCATTTTTGTGAGAGTTTCAATAGATTTTTACAAATTTTTTAAAGTGTAGCCATTAGTGAGCCAGTTTTAGAAGAAAAAAAATTTCAAACAACAAAAAACTATTTTGTAAAAGTAGTTACAAAATAAATTTCAAAATTTGTATTTTTAATTCCTTTCAAGAATATTACTTTATTCTTATCATTTAAATTTATATCTTTTCTCAGGTTGGTGATGGTTGCATGATCTTCAAAAATACTCAGTCTTAATTATTCGAAATCTCCAATTTATGGATTTGTTTTAGTAAATTCAAATTTATAGAGTTTGATACATTGGTAGTCATTTAAGCTATGAAAAAATATTTTTCTTTTTATAATTAATAAGTTTGGATTATTATTCTTAGATGTATCTATCTTATTTATCTTTATCTTTTTCTTTTTTTTGGGAACTAAGTTAAACTATGTGTTTAAGGAAGCTAATAAGGTTACTCGTTATTTGGTTATTTATTCTCTTAATGTAGATGATGAGCTTATGTTGTAAGAGGAATCTTCTTCATCTATAAAAACTGTTACTTTTCCACACACACACATATATATATATATATGAGTTTTCAATTGTCACATTTCCACCAATAGTTATCAATCTAATTATAGTAATAAGTGCATACCCTAATTACATTTGACGATGTGATTTTTAAATTGATCTTAGATTTTGAAACGTTATTAATCCAATTTTCATTACTTAAGATTAAAGATATATTGACATGGTTGTTATTATTATTTTTTTTTTTAAGAAAGACTGGTGTAATTCTAAGTGCTTCTTTTTAAAAAATTTTCCAACAAAAAAAAAAAAGGAAAGGAAGAATAGACTCCATAATAAAAAAAAATCCAAAGTAAAAATAGTAGCTCATAGAAATTGTAACAACCCAAATTTTTTAGAGTCGTTCCTTAAATACTTTACTTATTTAACTATAAAAATTAGGAAACATTTTTTACAAATATAAATATATATAAAACTTTTCCTTTTTTTTCATATATAATTATTACAACATTTTCCAAAAGAGTTTAGTCTTCATATTTAACTTATATCACATTACACCTTATACTTAATATTTCCTCTGCTAGATATTTCAAATTTACTTAATACATACATAGCGAAAAATTTCTTGTGGTATCCATACTTTTGCCTATGTATTTGCTCATGTATTATTGCCTGCTCAACGGTGATTCTATTCTGGTCTCTTGGCTGAATTTCCTACAGCATGAAATAATTATGTAAGCTATTGCTTAGTAAGTCCAAATATAACCCACAGATATATTCTACTTGTATACATAATCTATTTATGTTTGTTTATAAATATTGATTATCTTTCCATATTCTTAGCATAACTAGGGTTCAAGTATTCGTATCATTTGTATACATGGGTCATCATAACACCAAGAACATAGCATAACTTGTGACTCCCCTTGAGTCGAGAGTTAGTACGACACTCTTTTATTTGTCGGGTAAATCAGTCTACTAGTTTGTTAATTTAGGTTTTCATACTATATGACATTTTATTGACTTAAAATAAGTGCATAACAAATGCAACTCTCTAAATGATTTAAATAACATGTTTTTTTTTTTCAAAACTCTTTATTCCACACTGTAGGTGGGATTTAACTTACTTGGTATTGACACAGTGTTAACTCGTTCCTCGTTCCTTTGCTATCCATTTAAGTATCATGCTTGGACAATTTAACATCATTAGCTAACTTACCATTATTGAACTATATGTTGATAACAAGATGTAAATGTTAATTACTAAACTTGGTTTAAAAACCCGAGCACTATGGAAGTTATTCCTCTTGATTCATGGTGCCTTATCATTACTAACGGAATATGAAAAAATTCCGGCTAAAGGCACTTTTTCTACTTTGGATGTTTTGGCTTCCATTCGGGTCGTTTTGCAAAAAATAATGTTTTTGCCGTCGATGGACCTTATAAACTTTTTCGGCCCATTTTTTGCTAATTCTTCACAAAATGTTACTTATTGATAGTGGAGTGATCGAGGTGTTCATTTTCTTTTTTGTGGTAAAAACCCATTTTAACAAAACTTTATGATTTTTATCCATATTATGAAAATTTTAACAATTTTGCCCCTAGAACCAAAAACGATTATTTTGTACCATTGGCCTCGATTTTTTGCAGGAATTAAAATTCTCTAAAGTTCCTAATTCAAATTTATTTTATTTAAAAAATTTTTTCTTTTTAACATTTATTGAAATTTTTGTGATGAAAATTCATAAAATTTATATCCTATAAACCGTATAAAATTTTGACAAGTCATTCATGTTTTATAATAGTTTCATCAAGATCTACAATTTTTGTATTTTAAATTTACTAAAACTCCCACTGTACAGTGAAGTTTTCTGCTATTTTTCAAATCTATTGAGTTTGAATAAATCTTTTTAATTTAGTCCTTTTAAATTTTCACCAAACCTTGTTCATAAAAATTATACATCTCACTGTTTTGTATAGGTTTTTAAATCTTTCTTCGAAAATCAATCATGTTAAAACATGTTAAAATTTTATTTATTTAAAAATCACTTAAATTTTGTAATTTATATAGTTTTTAGTCCAAATTTGTTTGCAAGCATAATTCCAAGCCTTCCTTTAATATAAACATACATAAAATACATCACATATGCATGCCATAAAATCCCTTAAGCATGCCATATCCCAATTTTAAACAATTACATACCATACTTGATTAAAAAAAAAAAACAACAACAACAACAAATTTGAAAATAGAAGGTTAAGCTTTTTACCAAAAGATTTGTAAGCTTGTGAGCCTCCACAAAACTTGACTTTTGTCAATCTTCCTAAACATAAACTATAGCAAGAAAACTCTTATCCAGTTTCCCTTCAAACCCAAAGTAAACCTAGTAACACATAGAGAGTATAGGATTTACCTCATAAAATGGCCTTTCCTTGAACTTAGCTCTTAGTCTTGATCCTTACTCTAAATTTGGAGGTGGATTTTTGGATTGTTTTTGAGCAAAGAAAATTGGAATATAGAGCTTCTAGGGTTGTAGAGCCTACTGGGGAGGTGAAGTACTTTTTGGTTCCAAATGTTGCATAGATAAGATCATATTCTAAGTATAATTTATTACCAATTGATGATTCATCATGCATAGTCATTTCTTTTGAATTTTTGTGGTAAAATTTTAACTTAGTTGTATGGTAGAAACTAGTGCAAAAGGGAAGAAAAGGTTGTTCATTTTTTTACCCTTTTAGGTGTTTCTTGGGTAGGTCCCATAAAATTTTACATAGTGTAATTTTACACTATATTGTATTTTTCTAATACTATTAGTGTAAAACTGAAGAAATATGAACTTAAACAGTCTGGAATATACTAATTTGCTTTTTAACCCAACTTTCTAATCCCAACATGGTATTTCATGTATTTGTATTTTTGCTTAAACAATGTACTTACAATGCATTGTGTACCTTTTATCTCTGTGTGCCTTTCTATACTGTGTTTTATTAACTGATGTGTTGTGGACACAAGATCCTTTACTGGTTTAACTGATTAGTAATTAACCATTTTTATATTTTTTTAGATTATGGCATGCTTTCCTAATTTAATTAACACTTTTATCATTTATTAATTTATACTACAATATTATAAATAATTGTGATATAAATTTTATTTTGAGGATATTATTCACAAATTGTTAAGTATTTAAACTGATAAAAATTCATTTATTAATAATATCCCGAGTAACACAAAATTCATAGACAAAATAAGTATTAACATTATCCATATATGATTTATATTTTAACGTAATTTATAAAAATACGATTTATCAAACAAAATTTATTAATTAAATATAAATAAGTTCAAGATTTAAAGTAATAAATTTTCTTGAGCACTACAGAATTGATTGGTTGAGATCACGAATAACTCATTGCCAAGTTTTTTTCTCTAATGCTCTAAAGTTTTGTTTACCTTATTTTAAACTTACTAATATGTAAATACGCAAAAAAGCGGGATATTATTATAATTATAACTATAGTTGTTGTTGTTGTTGTTATTATTATTATTATTATTATTATTATCTTGTTTTATTTCTTATCATTACCAACTATCCTTAATAGGCATGCCTGTCATGTATTTTGTGTTCACAATAAGTCATTTTCGAGAGTGATATGCTCTGTTTCAAGCGCAATTTTACTTATTTAATTAAATCAAGACAAACATAAAGTATCATCATATTGGTTACCTATGCCTAAACTTTAAGTATTTTTTCTTAACAACCAAGGGTTAGAAATAAAAATGAGTTAGATGTGTTCTCTATTACATAATATTGTCTTTGAGCTATAGTATCTTATAGTAAATAGTTAAATAAATGAGTATTGTAGAGAAAAAAAAGAGGCAATGGCCGTAACTGTCGAGTGCCAATTACAAACCCAAGCGCAATTTAGGTAATCTTCCTTCATTTTTTTTTTTTTTTTGTTTTTTTCGTTGGAATTAGAAACATTTCTTTACTCCCTAAAAAAATACAAGGGCAACAAATAGAAAGATGGCGAATAGAATAGGTGTCACCTATTGCAAATGTTGAAAAAAAATGAGAAAAGTGAAGTTAAAGTATTATCCAAGAGAGAAAAATAAATTTTTTTGAAGAAATAAAGAACAGTATTAAAAAAGGAGAAAGAAACGTTTTCTTAAAAATTGCCTTGCGCAGTTACTTTTAAGGTTAATTTTACTTTTGGCCATTGAACTATACACTTTGTCTCATTTTGGCTCCTAAACTTGAAAACGTAGTAAATCATACCCTTGAACTATTCAATTTGTCCCATTTTGATCATTCTTTACTAAATCCGTTAAATATTAATAGAATAGAGCCAATAATATCACTTTTGGTTCCTAAACTATGTAATTTGTCCTATTTTGACCATTAACTTAAAACTATAACAAATCACACTCTAAACTATGAAACTTATTTTATTTTAGCTCTTCCATTACTAAAACTGTTAAATATTGACCAATTAAGCCACATATATATACACCTGATCAATTAATTATAAATCGACAGACAAGATTAAATCTTCTGTAATCAAATTTTTTGTATCTCAGGCTATGAATAGGGTGTTTCATAAACAAATGTATGTTTTTGTTAACTTAAAATTTATAAGAACTTTGAGGGTTTTTCAATGAATATTTAGTCCAATTAAGTGAAGCATTCCTTATTATGTAATTTATGTAATTTTCAATTTCAAAATTTATCCAAAAAAATGACAAGTAGGTTGTTCTATAATATCTATGTGTCTTTTTCGTTAAGTACTCATATATTCATGTGTTTTTTCCATTATTTGTTTATTTTTTAAATTTTAATTCACAATGACACAAATTCAACATAAATCATATGATGGAGAAAATTTAATAAAACTTCTTGAGGAAAAATAAACTTTATATAAAAAAGTTAAAAAAAGAAGAAGAAGAAAAATAATAGAACTTATATAATGGATAATAGATTAATTTAGTGATTTTGACTTCAAAATGTATGTTGAAAATATAAATAGAGCCAAAAGATCAAAATGGTTATTTGTTTCAATATATCAATATTTAATAGATTTAGTGACAAAGGGTTAAAATGGGATAAAATTCATAGTTTTGAGGTGTGATTTGTCTCGTTTTAAAATTTAGGGACTAAAATGAGATAAGTTGTATAGTTTAAGGGCTAAAAATAAAATTGTTGGCTCTTTTCCGTTAATATTTAACGGATTTAGTAACAGAAGGGTTAAAATGAGATAAGTTGAATAGTTCAAGGATGTGGTTTGCTATGTTTTAAAATTCAGATGCCCAAGTGAGATAAGTTGCATAGTTTAAAGGTCAAAGGTGAAACTAACCCTACTTTTTATCCAGTCCCTAATAGTAATTGTTTCCTCCATTGATTTAAGTTTTATTACTAAACAAATACAAAAACCATATCAATATGTCACAAACAAGTTAGCCACTCAAGTCATATTTAAAAAGATTGCTACGTGAAATGCTCATTAATTATTAGAGTATTTTTTTCGATCAACTATCTACTTCGTAACGACCATCAGATTAATATCAAATGGCTAACATAATAGTAAACATTGGAGACATTAAAATGACAACATATAAATGTCTATATATGTTATATCAAAAATTACAGTGTAAGAAAAATCCAAAATAGAGGCGATGTCTTTGTAACTATCTAAAAAAAAAGTTTAGATGCCAAATTGCACACCCTAGCAGGAATTGGGAAAAAAAAAAATGAACAAACATGTGCTAATGCTTGACAAGCGAATACGCCATCTTACAAAACTAGAAGCTTTTTTTGAGATTAGGGTGTTTGGATTGGTTTAAACTATGAATCGTATAAAGTCCTCATATGTTATAGTAAAAAGCTACTATATAAAGCTCTTATATATTACAGTTTTTAAACCTAAACTGATAGTTTAAATTACTCTCTCAAACATCAAATTTGACTTTCTTATTCGCATGACCAACTTGCACTCTCCTTTTCTTTCTTTTTCTTTCTTTTACTTTTTAAAAAAATTTCCATTTCAAATAAAAAATTGAAAAAATTCAAAACTCATGTTGGCAACTCATGAGGTTGAGTTTGGTTTTGCTTTTTAAACTCTTAAATACACTTTGCACAAAAACCAATGCTGTTAAAATATTTGGCAAAAGTGTATAAAAGCAGTTTATACAAAATCCAATATGCTTTTTAGGCTATTTTGAGAAGTTGAAATTTGTAACTTTTACGATTAAATTGGTCGGATATGACTAAATTGATAAATAACCATTTAACTTAAAAGTCCTTACATTTACTCTAGGTAAAAGTTGTGTTTCTAAAAAAAAAAAAACCAAGTACAGCAATCCAAACTGAGCTTAAGTATGTCGATCAAAAGCACGTTTACTCTCTCCTTGAGCTCATCTAAAATAAGTTGACTCCCCCATTAAAAAAAAAAAAAAAAGGTTCACTCGATTCCTGGTTATAATTTTAACTTTTTACTGGACCAATTTGATTTTTTGTGGTTCCTTTTGGGTCCTTAACTTTTGATACTTTCTAGGTTAATAGCAATAGCAAAAAAAAAAAAAAAAAAAATTATATTCTAATTGTTGCTCTGAATAGTATCATACCAAAATATCGGCCATAATATTCCAGCGGGTGCTTTCAATGTAATTAGTGGTAGTTTAGTGTTAATTGGGTTTTATACAACTTTTAAACTTTAGTTATTCATTTGCAACACATTAATATAAAAATAAGCTTAATTTTTCTTTTAAAAAAACAATGTTTGAAATTTAACTATCTTAATTTTCCTTGTTTTTGGACATGATTTTGATCCACTTCTTTGATAGGTAACTGGCGAAAGTGAAAATATTAATATTGATAGACGAAAAAAAAAGAAAATATATATATCAATGGAAATATTGAGAACAAATTAAGGAAACAAACGATATTCTTCAAAATATAGCATTTCTTTTGTATATACTTTAAGATATGTTAGAGAGTGTTTAGAAACAAAGTTAGAACTTAAAGTTAGAATTTGAACACTGTAGTATGTGAGAGCTGTACATTGTAGCAAGTTCTTCCTTTTCACTGTAGCATATTAGAGCTTTACACTATAGTAAGTTAGAACTTAAAGTTCCAACAAACTTGCTAGACTAAGCCTTAAGCCCTAAAACAAAAATAAATAAATATAAGTCTTTAATAAAAAACTTTGCACATGTGACCATATATTATTTTCTTTTTTTTTTTTTAAATAATCTTGTAAATTTACACCAATTTTTTCATTTGCTTCAAAGCAAAAAATACAAGTTCTTCAAAGTCCAAAGAAGAGGAATTTTCATAAATGTCATCTTTAAAGATTTACTTTTTATAAATGCCACATTTGTTTTTTTATGACACAACTTAACATATAATATTAATGAAAGTATGATATAATTTTTCCTAAGTGTTCTATGAATAATATAATTTTTAAAAGTGTGGCAAACATGTAATTTTCTCATAAAAAAAGATCAACACTTCCTATTTCAAGGTAAACATGCTGCCAAAATGATTTAGGCTTTAATTTTGCCAAAGGAAGATATCTAAGTGTCACGCCCCAAAATACGAGAGGTAACGTGGTAGGTAAATTAAGGTACGTGTTGGGTCCCATCAGCCCACAACGTATGCACACACATAGTATCGACAATAAATTATTACAGTCACAGTCCAATCATAAGAAATAAAATTTTAAATAATATATGACTTGAATTACTACAGCTACTAACTTACTCAAGATCCTCTATTACTCACGAGTCTAGGCAGTAGACTCCCGTCGGTTCTAAGTTGGATTTCACCTAGATGGGGAAAGGTTTAGAAATAAGTAAAAAGTGAGCAAAGGCTTAGTAGGACTTAAGGTTTAAAAACAGGTAATTAATTTAAATACAAAATTTAACTTTTTAAGAAATAAATAGAACAAAGTTTAATAAATAAATAAATACCTAATTAATTGAATAAAAGAATAAATAATTGATTCAATTTATTTAAATAAGTCTTATCGAAATGTTCATCAAGAAAGCACCTTTACATTCTTTTTTGGGCAAACCATGATAATCACCACCGAAGTAGCCTAGCTGGATTTCAGGACCTGCCCTCAAGGTCGCTCATTACACGACCCGATCTCTGATATGGCATCATGCTCATATACATATATATAAATATATATATGTATAAAACATTAAATAAAACATTAAAGAAGGCAAGGAAGGTACGTGTTGGGTCCCGATCTCTGATATAGCATGATACCCATATACATATATATATGTACATATATAACTTTCTATAATGTTAAAATCCACTGCAATCCCAAGTTTTCAGGGATTAATTACCAAACATATCTCCTTTATAGGAGATAATTCAGTTTCCTTATTTTCCTCTGATTTTGTTAGTCAACTGTCTCCTATTTTATTTCCTTGATTTTAGTGATTTTTTTTCTAATTCTGGTCAGATTTAATTGGCAGACATGTTGCCAACTTATCTATATATATATTGTACATTCTTCTCCTCAAAGGAATAAGAGAAAAAAGAATTATTTCTCCTATATTTCTTTATGGCGTCAGAGCTAACCTGATTACCTTCTCCCATGGCTGTTGAAAATTCATCTTCTACCATAGTTGCTCATCTTCACCATGAAATTATTCCCTTAGCCAGCCACAATACCATCGAAACCTCACTCCTTCCCACCACTATACACAAACTTATAGGCCAGAATTACATTCAATGGTCTCAATCAGTTTTGATGTTCATGTATGGCAAAGGGAAGGATGAATACATCCTCGGTGACACAGCAACTCCAAAGAAGGAAGACCCGAATTTCAAAAAATGGAATGTCGAGAACAACATGGTTATGTCTTGGCTCATTAATTCCATGACAGTAGAAATTGGTGAAAATTTCATGTTCTACGAGACAAGAAAGGTGATATGGAATGTAGCAAAGGAGACCTATTCGGACAAGGAGAATACTTCAAAACTCTTTGAAATAGAGGGAGCTCTCCATGAACTTCGCCAAGGAGATCTCTCAGTAACATAGTACTTCAATGCACTCACTCGTCGATGACAACAACTTGATCAGTTTGAATCATATGAGTGGGACTGCCCTAATGATGCATTACGATACAAGAAGATCATTGAAAAGAAAAGAACCTTCAAGTTCTTATTAGGACTAGATAAGAGCCTTGACAAAGTGCGGGGTCGAATCTTGGGTACAAAACCTCTTCCATCCATCTAAGAGGCTTTTTTCGAAGTACGTCGAGAAGAAAGCAGACGGAAAGTGATGCTTGGTTCATCCACCAGTGAGGCGTCTACCTTGGCAGTTCGTGGGAATCCAAACACCAGCCATAAGAAGAAAGAAAGGCCTAGATGCGAACACTGCTGAAAGCTAGGACACACGAAGGATAAATGCTAGTGGCTCCATGAAAAACCTTCCGACTATAAGCCTAAATAGCAAATCCGAGGGAATGTAGCCACCAAGACCGAGAGCAGCCCCTTCACCAAAGAATAGCTCGAGGCCCTCCAGCAACTTTTAACTCAAGCTCATTCACCCTAAAACTCGTCTACTACCATCATAGGAACTGGTTCTCTTGCTCAGAAAGGTAACACCCTCAATGCCTTAGCTGTTCATAAAGAGAAACCTAGTTCATGGATTGTAGATTCGGGTGCATCAGACCATATGATAGGTGATGCAAGCCTTCTTCACAACTTTACTCCTTGCTCACAAGACTTATTTGTTCGAATTGCTGATGGAACCTTCTCCAGAGTTAGGGGCTTCGATTATGTCTTTCTCACTAGAAATCTTGTTCTCAATTCTGTTCTCTTTATCCTGAAACTTGATTGCAATCTCTTATCCATTAGTAAATTAACCAAGGACTTGAATTGTATTGCTAAGTTCTCCTATAAATCTTGTAATTTTCAAGACTCGGAATCGGGGAGGATGATTGGCAATACTGAAATATGTGCTGGTCTCTATCTTCTATAGAATGAAGGGAGTAAAGAAGGACCACATCAATCCTCCAAGTGTTTTCCCCAAAGTCATGTGTCTTCTTCTGTTTCTTGTTTAAATAATAGTACCATCATGTTATGGCATTATCGTTTAGGTCATGCAAATTTTATGTACCTTGCAAAATTGTTTCCATCACTTTTTCACAATAAAAATCCTAAATTATTTCAGTGTGAAGTGTGTCAATTTTCAAAGCATATTAGAAGTCCATATCCGATTTTACCATACAAACCTTCATAACCATTTGCATTAATCCATAGTGATGTGTGGGTTCCCTCAAGGGTAAAAAACATAACTGGATCACTGTGGTTTATTTCCTTTATTGATGATCATTCCCGAGCCATTTGGATTTTCCTCATGAAAGACAAATCCGAAGTAGGGCAAATATTCCAAACTTTCTCCAAAATGATTCACACACAGTTCAATTCCAAAATTCAAATTTTGCATACTGACAATGCTAAGGAATATTTTGCATCTCACCTTGGTAATTATCTTCTTAATCTTGGAATAATCCATCAAAGCTCTTGTGTTGACACCCCTCAACAAAAATGGCATCATAGAAAGAAAAAACCGACATTTGTTAAAAGTGGCTCGATCTCTCCTTTTTGCATACAATGTAACCAAACACTTCTGGGGGGAAGCTGTGCTAACATCTGCATATCTTATCAACTAAATGCCCTCCCACATTTTAAACTTCAAAACACCCTATGAAACACTTCTTGAACATTTTCCAAGTTGCCCTCCCATCTCCCACATTCCAATGAAAATATTAAGTTGTTCAGCATTTGTGCATATTCACCAAAACCACTGGAGCAAACTTATCCCAAATCTAAAAAATGCATATTCCTAGGGTATTCTCCTACTCAAAAGGGATATCGATGCTATTCACCTAAATTGGGGCGGTTCTTCATCTCTATGGATGTTACTTTTCATGAAAATCAACCTTATTTTCCCAAATCCAACATTTAGGGGGAGAATGAGCAAGTCAGTGAATGCCAACTTTCAGAAAACCTCCTTGATCATGAACCCAATTTTCTCATTAACCTGACACCCATTACATCAAATCATAGTTCAACAAATCAACCTTCTTCTAAAGAACCAACAATGCCAATCTCACAACAAAATCTAGAACCAAATTCTGATGAAGTCTTATCCAAAACTCCTTTAATTCAAGAAGAGGAAGGGCCGAGCACACAACAGATGCAAAACCAAGATTCTGAACCAAACTCCAAAGTCCAAGAATTACCAGGTAATACAATTTGAAAACCTAATCAATCTTCTAAGGATAGTGATAATGATCTTGGTTGGCCTATTGCTCTAAAGAAGGGTGTGCGAACCTGCACTTGACATCCTATTTCCAAATTTGTTTCTTATGAGAGATTGTCTCCTAGTTTCCGAGACTTTACCACTAATCTTGTAGCCATGGAGATTCCTAAGGATATTCATGAGGCCCTGAAACAACCCAAGTGGAAAACCGTAGTTGAAGAAGAAATAAAAGCAGTTGTGAAGAATGAACCTTGGGAGGTAATAAACTTACCAAAAGGAAGGAAAATAGTTGGATGCAAGTGGATTTTCACCATCAAGTACAAAGCTGATGGAAGCATTGATAGGTACAAAGCGAGACTAGTAGCTAAAGGGTTCACACAGTCTTATGGAATAGATTATCAGGAAACATTTGCTCCAGTGGCCAAACTCAACACGGTAAGAATTCTCCTGTTTATCGCTGCTAATCTTGATTGGCCACTTCATCAACTAGATGTCAAAAACACCTTCCTCAATGGTGACCTCGAGGAAGAAGTTTATATGGAGATTCCTCCAAGACTTGAAACCACAACTCCTATAGGCGCTGTATGCAAGCTAAAGAAGTCACTCTACAGGCTCAAACAATTACCATGAGCTTAGTTCGATACATTCTCTTGAGCATTTAAGAAATTTGGATACTCCCAGTGTCACGCAGATCATACTATGTTTTAGCAATGTACTTCAAAAGGTAAAAGGTCAATCCTTATTGTTTATGTTGATGACATTGTTGTTACAAGCGATAATATACAAGGAATAAATGATCTAAAGAATTTTCTAGCAAAGGAATTTAAAATAAAAAATTTGAGCAGCCTAAAGTATTTTTTAGGAATGGAAGTTTCTCGGACTAGTAAGGGTATTTATGTATCTCAACACAAGTATATATTGGATCTTCCCAAAGAGACAGGAATGTTGGGATGTAAGCCTATCGATACTCCTATGGACCCTATAAAGAAACTTGGAATAGAACAGGAGAAACCATCGATAGATAAAGGAAGATATCAACGCCTGGTAGGTAAATTGATCTATCTTTCACACACTCGACCAGACATTGGATTTCTTGTAAGTGTTGTTAGTCAATTTATGAACAACCCCAGAGAAGATCATTTAGAAGCTGCGTATAGAATACTCAAATATCTCAAGATGACTCTTGGAAAGGGTCCCTTCTTCAAGAAAAATGAGGATAGGAATGTCAAAGTGTTCACTGATGTAGATTGGGCTGGATCACCTAATGATAGGAGGTCAACCTCTGGATATTGCACCTATGTATGGGGGAACTTAGTGACTTGGAGAAGCAATAAGCAGTCAGTGGTTGCTCGAAGTAGTGCAGAAGCATAATTTAGGGCAATGGCCCTTAGGATTTGTGAAGTTACGTGGATACAACATCTACTTTCAGAGCTGAAACAATCAGAGGAGAAATCTATAAATATGTTCTGTGACAACCAGGCAGCCATCAGTATTGTAAAGAATCCTATCCACCATAATCGCACAAAACACATAGACATAGATCGGCATTTCATTAAGGAGAAGATTGAATCTGAAGTCATCTCACTCTTGCACACTCCTACTCGCCTTCAAATTGCTGACATTCTCACTAAAGCTTTTCCTCGGACTAGCTTTGATGAGTTGAGTTCCAAGTTGGGTATGATTAACATCTACTACCCAACTTGAGGGGGAGTGTTAAAATCCACTGCAATCCCAAGTTTTCAGGGATTAATTACCAAACATATCTCCTTTATAGGAGATAATTTAGTTTCCTTATTTTTCTCTGATTTTGTTAGCCAACTGTCTCCTATTTTATTTCCTTGATTTTAGTGATTTTTTTCTAATTCTGATTAGATTTGATTGGTAGACATGTTGCCAACTTATCTATATATATTGTACATTCTTCTCCTCAAAGGAATAAGAGAAAAAATAATTATTTCTCCTATATTTCTTTATATAATTATTAAAATATCTTTTTACCAAATATTCTCATTTACATTCACTATGAGGTTTATTATAAAATTCTCCTCAGTCTACTGTTTATAAAAACTATCAATGAAATCCCTTTTTTCTCAATTTATTCTTGAAAACGTTTTTGTTAAAAATCTCTTTTGTGGCCAAATCATTTTAAAAACTGGGTTACCAAAGAAAAGGGGTAGAGGTCCTACTTCAACATCCTGCATCGTGACTTAGTACTGCAATCTCGCTCCACTATACATTAACTCTACGGAACCACGAACCACCTTAAACATAAACTAAGATCATCAATTTCTAGCTTAGGATATTATATGTTACTAATCTACTTCATAGTGTTCTAGTGTGCCAGTTAAGTCCACAAAATCATATTGGAGGTTTAAAAATCTCTTTTGGGGTTCAAAACAGTGAAACGAGTGAAAAATATCAAAATTCCACCATGCTCAATCGGCTTGCCGGTCACCCTAGTTTGGCCGGCTGAACTGTGTAGTTTGGTCTGTTGAAAAACCAAGTCCAGTCGGCTGAACTTTTTTATGTTTGGCCTGCCGATAGTATGAATCCGGCCTGTCAAACTCATGAATCTGGCCTGCCAAACATGAACTTCAGCCTACCGATATGGAAAAATTCTAAAATTTTCCAACATGGGTTCTCGGCCTCCCAAGCCCAAATCTTCATTCTAACCTGTTTTTATCAGTTCTCAGGCATGGAAAACATTATAGAACACCTTTGAACCAATTTAAACAAGATTTGCACAAAGATTTTGAAAAATCCCCAAAATTGAAGAAAAATGGAGAAAAATGAAAAATCTTGATTTAAATCCTTTTTTCTTCAAACTAAGCTTAGATTCTAGCTACTTTAAGTTTCGCTAACTTAGATTAAAGATTTTCTAAACTTAAATGAGCTTAAATTTCAAAATGCAAGGAAAATTAAAAAATTGAAAAAGTTTTGAAATTTTGAAAACTAACCTTGAGTTAATCTTCAAATCGTGTTTTTGATCGTCCAAGCATATTCCCAAGCTTCCAATCAACTGAAAACCAAAGCTTGTGCTTGATTTTTGAATCAAAATTTGAGAGGAGGAGAGAGAGTAAGAGAGAGAGAGAGAGAGAGGGAGAGAGCTTAAATAAACAAAGAGAGAGAAAAACAAAGCCAACAAAAGAAACCATATGCCACCCACGGTTTTGAAAAAGGACGTGGTTGGCTTCTGGCAAATTATTTTATTTCAAAATTTAAAATAACAAACAAAATAACTTAAGAGTAACTAAAAATCATTAAAATAATAAAAAATATCATTAATTTAACAATTCTATAAAATGATCAAATTAAGTTTAAAATATTTTTTATGGCACACTAATCTACAATTTTACAAACTAATAACACTTAATTAATTTCAAGGTGTCACAGTAAGATATCTCTAAAGACAAACCAAAAAAAAAAAAAAAAACGGCAAAATACATAGATGGGAAATAAGTGCCAAAATATTCAAAAATTTTGGACTCAATAGCAAACGTAAAAAGGACCACCAGAGCAACTTTTCTGTTAACTTTAAGGACTCAATAACAAAAATTTTAAGGTTGGAGAACCCAAATGTCAAAATTTTCAAAATTTGTGGACCCCAAGTGCAGGAACCCAAAATTTTAACCTGGGAAGAGAAAAGGAATTTGGTTTAACGTGAAGGAAGAAAAGATTCACACGTCCGTGCAAAACCAAACATCAATATAAATAAATAAAGAAGTTGAAACTTTAGGCATTGAAGTAAAGATCTCAAATATTGATTTTCGAAAGCTTTTCAATTTCTCCAACCCCAAATAATTATGTCTGTGATTCCTTCTCCTGACGGTTCATCGTCGTTGGAAGACGGGACTCCAGGCTACTACTTGTTCAGGCTATTTGCAGAGCAGCCAACGCCTCATAAAAACTTGGTTTCTATGTTAAAATATCAGTCTATTAAGCTAATTTCCGTATAAATTGGTATGTGTTTATATTTTAATAATGTAAGACTCAGATTTTTTCTTCACCCTTTGCAAGCTATTGCATGGTTCATGAAACGACATGAATTTCTTTTGATAACACGTTGGAGCCGTAAAATGACACCTTAGAGATAAGATGTCTCTTGATCTCACCAATAACCGATGTAGTTTTGGCGTCGTGTGCTTGTGGTTAATAGTTATATATAAGTTAAATTATTTACAAATATTTTTATAGAGGAGTTACAAATGTTTTTGATGAAGATATGTTTACTCCAATGTTTTAGGCCTCCATTGGCAACATTTTTTATTTGAAGTATTCTTTGGCAACATTTTGCTTCTGTTATCTAAAATATGAAAGAAGTTTAAATTAACGTCTAGTAATGTTTTGGGTTATTTTCATAAATGTTCGCTGAAATATTGATCCTATTTTAAAATGTTCCTTGACCCTCTCAATCCATAGAACATCACTCAAAATACCGTCTCCATCCACTTTCCTGTATATCCTTAACTGATTTGTTGACTTGACAGGTCATTAAAGGTTATCTAAAGGCATTCCATTTCAATTAAATCAATAAAAAAATCAAATATTAAAAAGATCAAATGTTTTAAAAAAAAAATTAATACTAAATAAAAAACAATAAAAGAACCTTGTAACTATGAACCTTTGCTTCCCCCAACAAAGGAACTCTTTTGTGTGGCCCCGATGGCATGCCTGCCACCAGCGTCATCTCGAGTCCCTCCCTGAGTCGATTGGGCTGAGTGGTGTAGACTATTGCCTTCAGGAGGGCGGAATACAGATGAGACCATGGAAGTGTTATGCATGGGACATGAGCAAAGCTCTGTGATTGTTTTCGACGTGTGAAAATTACGCAATCTTGTTCTACTTTTTGTTCTAAACGTATATGGAAACAAAAGTAAGTAAAAAATGGAGGTTGGAGGAGAAAGTTGTGGCCGTCTAAAGAAGTGGGTTATCCAGTCGTGGGTGTTCAACAAGGAGGGAAATTGTAATGCCCCGAAATTAATTAAATGATGTTAGTATATAAAATGGTGGATTATTGTGCCATAATGAATATTTTAAACTTAATTTGATTATTTTGTGAAGTTTTTGAATTTATGTTATTTTTTGTTATTTTAATAATTTTTAATTACTTTTAACTATTTTTAATTGTTATTTTAAATTTCGAAACAAAACAATTTGACAAATACCGAATAAGTCCCATTCAAAACCAGTGTGCTGCTCCACACGGTTTTTGTGCAGCCAATTGTCCTTCTCTCCCTCTATTTATCTCACCCTCTCCGTCTCATTCTCACTCACTCTCTCTCGCTCTCCCTCTCACTCTCTCTCTCTCTCTGCCTCTCTCTTTCTCTCAAAATTTTGAGCTTCAAAATCAATCCTAAGCTTCGGGTTAGTGGATTGGAGGCTCGGGGACGTGATTGAGCAACCGAAAACACGATTTAGAGCTTTGATTCAAGGCTAGTTTCTGAATTTCTAAACTTTTTTAATTTTTTAAATTTCTTGGTATTTTGAAATTTAAGCTTTCCTAAACTTAGAAAACCTTCAATCTAGGTTAGAGTAACTTAGAATAACTAGGATCTAAGCTTTGTTTAATCAAAAATGGATTTGAATCAAGATTTTTCATTTTTCTCTAATTTTCCTCATTTTTGGATTTTTCAAAAAAATTTGTTTAAATCTTGTTTCAATGAACAAAAAAAGTAATCTACTATATTTTTCTATCAACTATGATCATTATTTATGCCTGGGATGTGAGAAAACAGGTTGAAATTGAAAATTTGGGTTCAAGAGGCCAAAATTTCATACTTGAAAAATTTTGAAATTTTTCCAAATCGGCAGGCCGGATTCATAAGTTTGGCAGGGTGAATTCACACGACCGGCAGGCTGAACTTAAAAAAGTTTCGACCGACCGGACCTAGATTTTTGACAGGCCAAACTATACAGTTCGGCATGCCAAACAAGGACGACCGACAGGTCAACTAGGAATAGTGAAATTTTGTGATTGTTCATCCGTTTTCACTGTTTTGAACTCCGATTAAGATTCTGATTTTGTAAAATGATCTTATAAACTTAAATGGCACACTAGGACACCATTAGATGATCTAGTAACATAGAGTATCTTAAGCTAAATACTGATAGACCTATTTTTATTTAAGGTCATACGTGGATCCGTAGAACTAACGTATAACGGATCAGGATTTCGATGTGAGACACCGACACTAGTATCGAGGTAGGTCTTCTATCCTTTCCTTTAGTAACCTAGTTTTGAAAATGATTTTGGCCTAAAAAGGATTTTCATTAAAACATTTTCAATGATGATTTGAAAAAAGGTTTCATTGACTATTTTTTTTTATAATCAGTAGTTTGAGGTGATTTTAATAATAAACCTCATAATGAATGTAAATGAGGATATCTGGTAAAAAAGAGATTTTTAATAATTATAGAGAATATATAAATGGGCATGATACCATATCAGAGATCGGGTCGTATAAATAGCGACCTTGGGGGCAAGTCCTGAAACCCAGCTAGGCCACCACGGTGGTAATTTACATATGGTTTGCCTAGAAAAAAAAATGTTATTCTTTCTAGTCTACCCATAAAATTGTTTTGATAAGATAAGTCTTTATTGGATTCTTATTCATGCGTTTATTTATTTATTTATCTATTTACCCATTCAAGTTCATTTTCTAAATATTTACTTGATTAATAAAATTTCTTTTTTTTTAAATTAAATGTTTTAAAATATATATATTGTCCTACTGAGCCTTTCGTTCACATTTTATTTGTTTTAAAACCTTTCCCTTCTAGGTGGATTTTAGCTTAGGTTTGAAGAAGAGTCCACAGACAAAACACACGGGCAGTAGAGGAACTAAGTAGGTTATATGAATTATATAAATCAAGGCATGTAATTTTCTAACCTTCTCTCCTTATTTGGATTGTGGTTGTAATATAATATTGTCAGTATTGTGTGTGTGCACAAGATGTGGGTCAGTAAGACTTATTTTCGTTCCTCATTAATTCTTAGTCACCATTTCCTTAATGTTTATTTTATTATTCTTCTCCGTTAAAACATTATAATTGCTTGCTTTAAAACAGTTTTAAAATTATCACATTTTTATAATTAATACCTATTCTAAAACCCATGTTTTAATTAAATTTCTATTTAATCAACTTAATTAATCCACCATGTCACTTCCCGTACTCCAGGGCGTGACAAAATGGTATTAGAGCTCAAGGTTATGAACCTTGGGAATTGTGCACACATAGATACGACAATGAAAAACCACTAACAGTCCAAATTTTGTTTTCAAAAGTGAGAAAATGACACCTTGACGTCGATCGACAACTGACGCTGAGTTTGAAAATGATGAGGGCATGATGAGGGCCATGTTTGCTGCATTTTGACAGATGGCAGAAAGGGCGAGACCGAATGATTCTAAGGCTAGTCGTCGGAATTTATACTTTAAGGAATTTTGACATGCGTCTGTACCGACCTTCGACGAAAATGGGGACTCACAAGTGGCAGAATATTGGTTAGACTCAGTCGTTAAACACTTAGATACCCTTGGTGTTCCAGTAGAGTATCGCGTGGAGTTTGCTGCATATAAATTTGAAGGAGATGCTAATATCTGGTGGAAGCAAGCAAAACGTTTGGAAAATAATGGTAATATTAGTTGGGATAGGTTTGAGGAGCTGTTCTATGATTGGTATTTTTTGCAGGGATACAAGGACCAAAAGGCTATAGAATTCTACAGGTTGCAACGGGACGATATGTCAGCCCGAGAATATGAGGCTAAATTCAATGAACTGGCTAGGTTCGCCCCATCTGTTGTGGCATCGAAGCGTAAGAAGTGTATAAATTTCAAGAAGGACTCAGAGCCCCTATCCGACAACAAGTGGTTGCCTTGCGGCTTAGGAGTTTTGGAGAGCTTGTGTCATCAGCAATATTAGTAGAAAATGATTATGCACAGTATTGTGAAAATCGAGCGAATGCGTCTGGAGGACCATAGAGGAGTGACAAGAGAAGTACTAGTAGTCGACCAACTCCGAGGAAGAACAAGTAGGGTGGCATGAATAGCGACAACAACAGTTCATCTAGCAGCTGGCGCAGCAACCCCTACAGCTTTCACTGTCATTATCGCCAGCAGCCAAGACATATCAAGAGGAACTGCCCGATCAGGTGTGCTCGCCTGGGACTTCAAACCAGAGAAGGAGCTAGTCGTCAGCCCTAGCCTCAAACTCTACCTCAGCCTCTGTAGTATGCTCAGCTTCAGTTCCACCAATTCTCTCCTCAGTAATTGCCATATCCAGCACAAGGACAACAGCTGTAGAGCTTTCAGCTCAACATTCCCCAGTACCAAGCACCGAGTATAGCTAGTGTACAGTCACCTCCATAGCAGCAGTATCAGCCAACTCACCCAGGATCTAGTAGTGTTGGTAGAGGTAAAAGGAAATCCCTAGTGCAGGTCCATATGATGACATCAGGGAGTTTAGATGCCCGAACCAGCAATGCGGTTGCCAACGGTATGATCTTAGCTTCTCAATCTCTAGTTCACGTTTTATTCGATACAGGTGCCACTCACTCTCTCATTTCGAATTCTTTTGTACATGCCTTGGGATTAGAGATAAAAGAGTTTGATGAACCCTTAATGATAACTTCACCCTTAGGGTGGGTGTGTGTAAATTGTATTTGTAAAGCCTGTAAAATAAAGATTGGGGATGATATTTTGAAAAGTGACTTGATTGTAATCCCCATAAGTACATATGATGTAATTCTAAGGATGGACTGGTTGTCCAGGTATAATGTAGTGGTAGATTGTCAGCTTAGGAAGATAACCCTAGTGTTTGATAAGGGGAAAGCCATCACTTACCAAGGTGGTGGTGATCAGCTAATGAGTGAGCGTCTTGTAAGGACATGTTTTGGAGGGCAAAAGAATTTAGCCTGCTATGCCTTTCTCATGAATTTAGAAGGAGAGCCCAGTACTTTGAGAAGACATGCAGTGATTCCAGTGGTGGATGAATTCGAATATGTCTTCCCCGATGAGCTACCAGGATTGCCACCGCATTAGGAGATTAAATTTGGTATTGAATTGCTTCCAGGTACAGCACTGATTTCCATAGCAGCTTATTGGATGGCACCGGCAGAAATGAAAGAGTTAAGGAAGCAACTTCAAGAGCTTGCTGATAAGGGGTATATCTAGAATAGTACATTGCCATGGGGAACACCAGTTTTGTTTGTAAAGAAGCATGATGGAACCCTCAGCTTATGTATAAATTATCAGTAACTGAATCAAGTCACGGTAAAGAACAAGTATCCTCTGCCTAGGATCGATGAGTTGTTGGATCAGTTGGAAGGTTCGCGATACTTCTCAAAGATAGATTGAAGGTTGGGATATCATCAACTTAGAATTAAGGAAGAGGACATTCCCAAAACAGCTTTTAGGACCCAGTATGGACAATTTGCTTTTCTGGTGATGCCGTTTGGACTGACGAATGCTCCAGTAGCTTTCATGGACTTAATGAATAGGATATTTAGGCCCTATCTGGATCAGTTCGTGATCGTGTTCATCGACGATATCTTGGTTTATTCTAAGACTTGGGAAGAGCATGAGCAGCATCTCAGGATCATGCTTTAGACTCTACAGGAGCACCAGTTGTATGCTAAGAAGGAAAAGTGTAAGTTCTAGTTGACAGAAGTCAAGTTTCTGGGTCATGTTATCTCTGAGCATGGCATTTCAGTGGATTCGTCTAAGATAGAAGCCATAGTGGAATGGGAACGATCGAGTAATGTAGCAGAAATTTGTAGTTTCTTGGGACTCATAGGATATTACAGGAAATTTGTGAAGGATTTATCAAAGATAGCAGCGCCTCTGACAAGATTGGTCAAGAAGAATGTTAGGTTCGAGTGGGATGAAGAATGTAAACTCCCTTTTCAAGAATTAAAGAATCGTTTGACTTCAGTACCAGTGTTGATTATTCCTAACAGTGATGAGCCGTGCGAAGTTTATACATATGCTTCAGGACACGGACTCAGGTGTGTGTTGATGCAACATGGATGTGTGGTAGCATATAGATAGAGACAGCTATGACCTCATGAGTGGAATTATCCTACGCACAACTTGGAGCTTGCAGTGGCGATTCACGCGTTGAAGATCTAAAGGTGTTATTTATACGGGGCGACATTTCAGATTTTCTTTGACCACAAGAGTTTGAGATATCTTTTTACTTAGAGGGATTTAAACTTGAGGCAGTAAAGGTGGATGGAATACATGGAGGATTATGATTTCACACTACAGTACCATCCTTAAAAAGCTAATGTAGTCACAGATGCGCTCAATTGGAAGTCTTTAGGGATTCTCGCTTGTTTGGCTCTTGAAGACTAGAAGAGGGATGCAACAATGAGTGAGTTCAGGCTATAGTATTGTGAAGACTACGATTGTGTTTCAATGTATCATATGGAGGCGACCCCAGTTCCTGTTCAGAAAGTGAAATAGAATCAGTGGCAAGATCCGTATCTACGAGAAATTTGGATGCGAATTCAGGACGGAGAGTAGTTCAAAGAATGGAGGATACATGCGGATGGATTGTTGTACTTTAGGGAGCGCCTAGCAATTCCAGCAATCGTAGAAGTGACAAAAGCAATAATGGACGAAGCCCACAAGTCTTAGTTTGTTATTCACCTGAGAAGCACGAAGATGTATCGTGATCTAAAGAGGCAATATTGGTGGAGAGGTATGAAGAAGGATGTCCGAGAATACGTAGCCAAGTGTGCGACTTGTTTTCAAGTGAAAGCCGAGCATCAGAAGCTAGCAGGTCAGCTTCAGCCACTTCCTATTCCAGGATGGAAATGGGAGCATATGTGATGCAGCACATAAAGATTAGTAGTTTTCTATTAGGATTATTATTCAGATTATTATTAGGATTACCTATTCAGATTATTATTAGTATTATTATTAGTTTTCTAGTTAGACTATTATTTTACTTCTATTTAGACTATTATTCTACTTCTAGTTAGACTATTATTCTACTCTCCTACAAACACTATATAAAGGCTTATTGTAATTATTTTGGAGTATCATTGATCAATAATCAGATTTATTCCCAATTATTAAACTTTATGAGTTTGTTCTTGAGTTTTCTTTCCTTGTTTCACTTTGAAAACACTTCCGCTGCACCAAAATTGGTATCAGAGCAGGATTTTTACCTTGATCCGATGGCCGATGATGGTTCTAGTGGGCAACGACCTGTCGACAACGAACGGCGGTTTGAAAACCTCGAACAACGAGTTGAGGGAATGGACAAAATGCTTCAAGATGTACAGCAGACTCTTGCTGCTCTCGTTCTCGAAGTCAGATGCAAGACTAAGGTACCACGATGTCGGGCGATCAGCCGACGTATGGCACCTCTGATTCAGACGACGATCTGGTGGAAGATGTCCGACAACCTTTAGACCTGGGCGAACCTGAGCTCGATCTACAACGGGCTATGGCGTCTAGCAACGATCAGCAACGGGCACGAGACAGACTAGAGCTCTGACATGATCGCAACAGCGGTGGAGATATTCAACTAGGCCCAGACTCAATGATACACGCGCGACCTCCTCTTCCCAATCGGGCGACACCTAACATCCAGATGCACTTTGGTCAACGAGATCAACTGCTAAACCCACCTGCAACGCGATTCTATCAGAGAGGCCAACGCGAGTTTGACTGTGCTGGCGACGTAGATGATCGGTCGAGAAGCCACGGTAGACGGCCGAATAGAGGCACCGATGGCGCTACTGGTCTTGGCGCTAGAGTTCAACTCAAAGGCATACATGGTTTAGAGGATTATAATGGGCTTCCAGAGCATGATCTGGACATGCATGAATTTTTTTCGGCAAGATCTTCACTACCAACAACGACAAAATCCCCGATATAGACAACAACAAAATTTGGATTATTCATCCGATGAGGAATATGATTTTCAAGACTACCGTACTGAATACCAAACAAATAATAGAGGCCGAAATACATAGGAATTCAAAATAAAGATGGATTTGCCAACTTTTTATGGCAAATTGAACATCAAAGATTTTCTTAACTGGGTCCACAATGTTGAAAATTTCTTTGATTATCTTAATATTTCAGAAGACAATCAAGTGAAATTGGTGGTGTATAAATTGAAAGGCAGAGCATCAGCATGGTGGGAGAATTTACAAAAACAACGAGTCAAAAGTTGGGTCAAGATGAGAGAAAAGCTAAAAGAAAATTTTACACCCACTGCCTATCTAGCAAATCTGTATACGCCTCCCAATTTGATGATAGCACCCTACGGATCTGGCGACCTATACATCTTTACAACAGGAAAGCGCCCCATGCACACGGCCTTGCTGATGCATGAGAGGCTCTCCTTGTCGCCTAAAGACAATCGCACTCACCCCCGTTTGAAGCCATCTCCACCTTCACTACTTGCAGAGTGTCATGGAGAACTCCAACATGGTGGTTAGTCGATCCCCGACATCTGCATTTCATCTCTGTCCCAAAATTATGGTGGCGCTAGTGAATAAGTCATTCATCTCAGTTCACAGCCATTTCTCCCATGCGACACAACTCCTTCTCCATCTAAGCTACAGGAGACTTTTCCATCATCATGCAAGGTTGGATCTAATCAGCGCCAGTGTGAAGTTAATGGCGGTGAGTTGCTTACCAGTGGCGGCGTTGATATGCGCTCCCCTCCTTCACGAAGTACACTGGAACTTCAAAATTTTATTGAGCTGACCCTAAAGCAAATGGATCCAATCTTTCATCAAAATTCCATGCCAACACCTAAAGATGAAATTCAAAATGAGCCAACAATTCAAGTTGTTGAAGATATTGGACCAACTGGAACACAACTTAAAAAGCCAAAAATTGAGTGCATTGTTTTGGAAGATTTGAAGGTGAAGCCACTAATTTTTGTTGATCAAATTATTGGCATACTTGCAATTGATCTTGGAGATTACAAGACCAAAAGGGCGAGTCAGCGTCAATGGCGAATCGCTTGGGACTTTTGGGCATTTGGGTGGACCATTGCTTTGGTTCTATTGTGGGTTTGGAATGTGATTTGTCAAGATTTGGTTATGGTGCATTTGCATAAAAATCCCTTTCTGGTTGGCAATTGTAATAAGCTCAAGAAGATTGGTCCTTTTCGCATTTTGAAGAAACTGGGTGATAATGCTTATAAAATAGATCTTCCTCCTTATATGAATATCTCCAACACTTTCAATGTTGCTGACATCTTTGAGAATTTTCTACCAGATGAGTTTTCTTTGGACCCACAAAACTCGAGGACGAGTTTTCTTCACGAGAAAGGGATTGATACAGCACATAGAGATTAGTAGTTTTCTATTAGGATTATTATTCAGATTATTATTAGGATTACCTATTCAGATTATTATTAGTATTATATTAGTTTTCTAGTTAGACTATTATTCTACTTCTATTTAGACTATTATTCTACTTCTAGTTAGACTATTATTCTAATCTCCTACAAACACTATATAAAGGCTCATTGTAATTGTTTTGGAGTATCATTGATCAATAATCAGATTTATTCCCAATTATTAAACTTTGTGAGTTTGTTCTTGAGTTTTCTTTCCTTGTTTCACTTTGAAAACACTTCTATTGCACCAATATGTCAATGGATTTCCTTACCAGATTGCCGAGGATGGAGCAAAGGCACAATGCGATTTGGGTCGTGGTTGACAGGTTAATAAAATCAGCATATTTCATTCAGTTTAGGTCGACATGTTTGAGGAGAGTTCTCAGAGAATTGTACCTATAGAACATAACGTGGTTGCACGAGGTTCCTCTTTCCATCACATCCGATAGAGACACCACATTCAATGCCAAGTACTGGAGGAGTTTTCAGGAGGCTTTAGGTACATATTTGAATTTCAGCACAACGTTTCATCCTCAGACTGATGGGCAATCTGAGTTGGTTATTCAGATTCTCAAGGACATGTTGGGTGCTTGTGCGTTAGACTTTGGCGGAAACTAGAAGAAGTATTTGCATCTAGCAGAATTTGCGTACAACAACAACTATCAATCGAGTATTGGTATGGCACCGTTTGAGACACTATATGGATGACTGTGTCGGTCACCGGTGTGTTGGACTAAACCAGAAGATAGAGTTATTCTTGGGCCAAATGAGATTCACAATAGTAATGAGAAGGTCACTATGATACGAGATCAATTGAAGGCAGCTCAAAGTCGACAAAAGAGTTACGCGGATAGAAGATGTCGACCCTTGGAATTTGAGGTAGGAGATCTTGTTCTCTTGAAGGTATCACCTCGCAAAGGCATCACGAGATTTAGAGTAAGTGGTAAGCTTGCGCCAAGATATGTTGGACCCTTCAGGATCACACAACGAGTTGGAGTGGTTGCTTATCGGTTAGATCTTCCTTCTGAGTTATCTCACGTCCACGATGTATCCCATATGTCAATGCTTTAGAAGTGTCCGCCTGAGCAGAGCAAGATCATCTCGTTTCATGATGTGCAAATCTAGGAAGATACGACATATAAGGAAGTATCGATTCAGATCATCGATAAAAAGGTAATCAATTTGCGCCGTCGTGAGATCCCGTTAGTAAGGGTCATGTGGTAGCATCACGAGGTTGATGAAGCCACTTGGGAATTAGAGTCGAGTATAATGGAAATGTATCTACATTTGTTTTGTTTTTGAATCAGTTTGTAAATTTTGAGGGCGAAATTTCTTTAGGGGTGGAGAGTTGTAACGCCCCGAGATTAATTAAATATTGTTAGTATATAAAATGGTGGATTAGTGTGCCATAATGAATATTTTAAACTTAATTTGACTATTTTGTGAAGTTTCTAAATTTATGTTATTGTTGGTTATTTTAATGATTTTTAATTACTCTTAACTATTTTTAATTGTTATTTTGAATTTTGAAATAAAATAATTTGACAAATACCGAATAGGTCCCATTTGAAACCAGTGTGCTGCTACACACGGTTTTTGTGCAGCCAATTGTCCTTCTCTCCCTCTATTTATCTCACCCTCTCCCTCTCCCTCTCATTCTCACTCACTCTCTCTGTCTCTCGCTCTCCCTCTCGTTCTCCTCACTCTCTCTCTCTTTGCCTCTCTCTTTCTCTCTCAATTTTTCTCAAAATTTTGAGTTTCAAAATCAATCCTAAGCTCCGGGTTAGTGGATTCGAGGCTCGGGGATGTATACCGAAAACACGATTTAAAGCTTTGATTCAAGGCTAGTTTCTAAATTTCAAAACTTTTTCAATTTTTTAAATTTCTTGGTATTTTGAAATTTAAGCTCTCCTAAGCTTAGAAAACCTTCAATCTGGGTTAAAGCAACTTAGAATAACTAGGATCTAAGCTTTGTTTGATCAAAAATGGATTTGAATCAAGATTTTTCATTTTTCTCTAATTTTCCTTATTTTCAGATTTTTCAAAAAAAAAAAGTTTAAATCTTGTTTTAATGAACAAAAAAAGTAATCTACTATGTTTTTCTATCAACTATGATCATTATTCATGCCTGGGATGTGAGAAAACAGGTTGAAATTGAAGATTTGGGTTTGGAAGGCCAAAATCCCGTACCTGGAAAATTCTAGAATTTTTTCAAATCGACAGGCCGAACTTCGTGTTCAGCAAGCCAGATTCATAAGTTCGATAGGCCGAATTCATACGACCAGCAAGCCGAACCTAAAAAAGTTTGGCCGATCGGACCTGGATTTTCGGCAGGTCGAATTGCACAGTTCGGCCAGCCAAACCAAGGCGACCAGCAGGCCGACCGAGCATGGTGAAATTTTGTGATTGTTCATACATTTTCACTGTTTTGAACTCTGATTAAGATTCTGATTTTGTAAAATGATCTTATAAACTTAAATGGCACACTAGGACACCATTAGATGATCTAGTAACATATAGTGTCTTAAGCTAGATACTGATAGACCTAGTTTTTATTTAACATTGTACATGGATCCGTGGAGCTAACATATAGTGGAACGAGATTTTGGTGTGAGACACCGACACGAGTATCGAGGTAGGACTTCTACCCTTTCCTTTGGTAACCTAGTTTTGAAAATGATTTTGGCCTAAAAAGGATTTTCATTAAAACATTTTCAATGATGGTTTGAGAAAGGGTTTCATTGACTGTTTTTTTTATAATCAGTAGTTTGAGGTGATTTTAATAATAAACCTCATAATGAATGTAAATGAGGATATCTGGTAAAAAAGAGATTTCTAATAATTATAGAGAATATATATATGGGCATGATACTATATCAGAGATGGGGTCGTGTAAATAGCGATCTTGGGAGCAGGTCTTGAAACCCAGCTGGGCTACCATGGTGGTGATTTACATATGGTTTGCCCAGGAAAAGAAAATTTTATTCTTTCTGGTCTACCTATAAAATTGTTTTGATAAGATAAGTCTTTATTGGATTCTTATTCATGCGTTTATTTATTTATTTATTTATCTATTTACTCATTCAAGTTTATTTTCGAAATATTTACTTGATTAATGAATTTTTTTTAAATTAAATGTTTTAAAATATATATATATATAGTCCTACTGAGTCTTTTGCTCACATTTTATTTGTTTTAAAATCTTTCCCTTCTAGGTGGATTTCAGCTTAAGTTTGAAGAGGAGTCTACAGACATAACACATGGGCAGTTGAGGAACTAAGTAGGTTATTTAAATTATATAAATCAAGGCATGTAATTTTCTAACTCTCTCTCCTTATTTGGACTATGGTTGTAATGTAATATTGTCAGTACTGTGTGTGTACAAGATGTGGGTCAGTGGGACCTATTCTCGTCCCTCCTTAATTCTTAGTTACCATTTCCTTACTATTTATTTTATTATTCTTCTTTGTTAAAACATTATAATTGCTTGCTTTAAAATGGTTTTAAAATTATCACATTTTTATAATTAATACCTATTCTAAAACCCATGTTTTAATTAAATTTTTGTTTAATCAACTCAATTAATCCGCCACGTCACTTCCCGTACTTCGGAGCGTGACAAAAATTGATTTATATTTTTTTTAAACTCATATTAAGTTTAATATGTATTTAATGATCAAGCTTTATATTTTGAAAATCTTTCATCAACTTTTAATGGCACGCCACTTCAAAGTGTCATCAAGAATATAAACGGAATTGAACGGTGGGGATATTTTGTGCAGTATTTTATAAATTGGGGTGGGTTTGAACACTTTTAAAAAGTTAAGGACATTTTAAAATAGGCTCGTACTTTAAGAGGCATTTATGAAAATAATCCTAAAGTTTTCATGGAAGTTATTAATATAAGCTCTCAAACTCTTAGATAAACTTTGTCCCTTAATAAACAAATGTTGCCAAATGAGGCGTTAGCTTTCCTAACCAATTTGTGATTAATCCACAACTCGGATGATAATGAAGGAGAAACAGGTCCCACAGCACTCAGTCTTCGTCAGTACCATGGTTCTGAATGTCCATCCTTTAATCGTACGTATTATACATTTGATTCTCAACTATTGTACACATTTAGTTAAACGAAATATGTAAATCTTCTTTGGGTCCTTTTTTCTTTTTTTAATGAATGAGTTTATATGTCTAACAAAGGAAGCTTAATTGTTTTTTAGCTATATGATTAAGTATGGGGCCTACATATAAATATTTTTATGACAAAAAAAAAAAATTATAGCACATGCTAGCTATTGTGCACAGGAAAATTGGCGATCGAAATTTGGGGCAGTTAGTTCTTATTTTTCTTTAGCTATGTTTGCCAATAATATCATGTATAACAGCTTAATGAAATTATCTCTGATCCTGTTATAATGCTTTCAGAAAGAAATGCTGTACCAAGTCACTGCATGCTCAATATAGAATCATTTCCGTCACTTTCAAAGCTTCAATAGAGAATTACCGTTCTGAGTTTGAAGCTGGAGGCTGCAAATGGTTTTGCCTTTTTATCTTCGCTAATTCCCTTGCTTGCAGTTTACTTAAAAATGTGATGTGATAAGAAGATGACTAGATATTCGCTTACTTCCTGTAATGCCTCTAGATAACAAACGCTAATCCGGCCGTTAGGGAGAACTTTTGGAAAGAGTAGTTAATAGGAGAAAATAAGTAAAAGTTGTGGCTTTTTTAAGAACGTTGGAAATCATATTTTTAAAAGAGTTTAAATGAGTAAAAAATAGTTTTAAATTTTTTTAATAATTAATAAAAATATTAAAATAAAGTTTATAATATTTTATTAAAATTCAAGTATAAATTTCACAGTCTATTTTAGAAATTTTTTGTTTTGAAAAATCTTTTGACTATAAGCTCTTTTAAAGAGCAAAAACACTTCTAACCGATAATCGAAACACTTTTAGAAACAATCATTTACACTTAAAAAGTAAAAGCAACTTCTGGCAAGCTCTTTAGCTTTCAGTATTGGTGCCACACGTTTGTGAGGATAAGATGAAATACAAGTCACAAAGCTGAATGATATGTCAAATTGAAATTCTGTTTATTAATTATTTATGTATTTATCGATGTCCAAAGAATATCACAATATTTGCTGGCGGGGAACTATCTATATATCCAACTGGGGACAAGAAAAGTGGTGGGCAAGATCACATTTCTGTGTTCTTGAGACTGCTGGACACTAATTATCTTCCTGTTGGTTGGGAAGTTAACGCAATCTTTAATTTCTTTGTTTTTGATCAAATTGGAGACGAGTATGCACCTTTGCTAGGTAATTGCCTTCTTTAAAATCCAATCACGGCTCAGCTATAATTAGCATTAGAAATTCCACATTATATTTTATAGTGGAAAAATTATACGTTTTATTTTTGAAGAGAAAAAATTATACATTTTTATTTAACTAGAAGGTAATTTGTTACATATTTGTAAGTTCATTGTACAATTTGTTAAAATTAAGATTCTAGGAGGCAAATAAAATAAATGCACACTAAGTTCAGAGAGCAGCTGTGTAAAAACCCTTAAAAATGATCGAAGTAGGAGCAAAGCTATATTTGGCCGGAGAAGGGGAACCTCACATATACATTTTATTTTTCGTAATTTTGTTTTATAGTTTCAAAGTTTATGCACCTATTCGGAAATAAAAATTTAAATTATAGTTAATTATTCAAAAACATAAACAAAAATCTCAATAAATGAAATCCCAATTATACAACTATTCAAAATACATAAACATCTTGTATATGTTTAAGCTAACCTAGTAGTCATGATGATAGTAGCAATTTATTTTTTAAATTGTACATAGTATATATAATAATGTGCAAGTCGCTTATGCACATTCTAGCTATATTGCTCCAGTAGTGCATTAACAGACTTTATTGCACAAGTTATGCTTCATAGAAATTCACTTTTTCTCAAGAGCAAAGCCAATTCAATATTGGTAAAAATATCATTACTTTAATTTTACAAAAATTTATAAAAAATTATCGATTTGTGTAAATTTCGATAAAAATTATGAAAATTTTATATTAAATATATCTTTAATACTTTAAGATACAATAAATATTAAAAAAACATAAATAAACATGATTTACATAATAAATTCCATACATATTAGATTTGTCGATACCAAAAGGAAGTTTTGTGAGGCTCAAACATGAGTGGGATTCCATCTCGATTTAAACAACATTAGTGACATGATAAGTTATTTGAGTAGTGTTGATTATAGCTATGAATATATCACATGTAGACTTGTTGATTTCTTCCCACTGCATTTCCATGGATGAGAAACTATGCATTCTCCCAAATGTTTGCCAGAAATGGTGATAGTATGCTATAAAGTTAATTTGTATAGGACAAATATTCATTCATTAAAAGTATAAAATGTTATTTTAATTTGTTTATTATTTACTTGGTTTTTAAATGATAATAAATAAATAAAAATAAATTTAAGTGGTCCAATATACTCGTATTTTCTAAAGGGTGTCAACCAAAAAATATCTCTGAACTGTTATAATGCTTTAGAAAAAAGGCCTTGTTTCATAAATACTTCTTGATGGTAGCATACCCTGATGGTAAGTGTCTATAAATATCACGTAAAAGGGTCCTTAAGCCTCGCAATTTTATTTAAAAATATACCATCTCTCCAAAATTGCAGAGGTTTAGAATATTCTCTTTCTTCAGGAATTCTTGCAAAAATTCTCCATTTTTACTATATTTGTCAATGGCTGGAGGTTAAATTTCCTTTCCTTTATGTTTCCGCATTTGATGATTTTCGTGCTATTTGGATTCATGCATATATGAAAATCATAATTCTGTATACATAAATTTCTAATTTTTGGTATCAAGAGCATCGTTTTTTCCTTGCCTTGATATGTTTGAATAGAGTTTAATGAAGTTTTTCCAAATACCTAAAACTTTGTTGCATTTGAAATCATTTTTTGATGATTTTTAATGAAAACCAACATTAGAAATCTTTAGGAAATTGATTTTCTAACATTATGTTAGACGTGTATGCTCTAAAGAGTAAAAATATAATATGTTTTTGGAGACATTTTTATCAATAAAGAATTTATTTATTATTTATATACCAACTCTTGTCCTCTTTACATTTATATTTGTTGAATGTATGTTAACCAAACAAAAGTCTAAAACTGTCGTTTTAAACCTTTAAGAATTGGGCATATCATGGACTAATTATATGGAAGACACAATTCTTAAGGTGACGATCTAAATTATGAGATCCGCAATCGAGGGAATAAAGTTGGGTACTTTATTTATGTAAAGATTGTTATGTTGTCTATATCCCCATTAGGAGATGGTTTGTCTTGACTATCGGAGATGGACTCTGTGCATAGAAACATTGGCATATTATCATAGGTGACGATGTGTTGGATCAGGACATAAAGTGAATTGATTTGGATTAATAATTCTATCTTGACAAATCAATTCACTTTAGACAATCATTTGTATTGTTTCTTAATCCTGAGATGAATAGTGGGCCCGTTCTCTTGACTTATGTCTTTTAATGTACCAAAGGGTGACATCCACATTTTAATAGTGGCAATAGATATGGAATCCATAGCTCTTCTTTAAGAGTAGTGATATCCTCTTATATGCATTATCCTGTAATTGAAAAATTAGAGCGCTCAACCATTAAGATACATAGGTGTAACCGAATGGTATACTGTCTTTAAATGGTAAGTTTTCAAATGGTGAGAAAATAGAACGTAAGATAAAAATAATAAGACAGAACTTGTCCTTAAGCCGATTATGGATAATCCTATGGGGATACGATACATTATGATATGTCATGGAGACTTAGTTACATGGGCTTCATAATTCTATATAGTTCGAGAGTGTAGCCCCAAGCTTTTAGTGGAGTATCGTTGGAGTTGATAATTATGAAATGTATATCTGGTATATTTGGTTTCATAATTATTGGGAGCTTGAACTATACAGATTCATTGGGTCCCCTTTGCTAGCTCACAAGAATCCTATAATGATACGGCATGCTTTTCCAATAATTAGTGACTTATGTCAGATTTATCAAATTGGCTGAAATTTGGTAAAAATCAAATAATTCATGTTTGTTTATCAATTGAATTAATTTTGTGATAAAATTAATTTAAGATGAACTTATTGAATTATTAGGATCAGATATTTCCACTACAAGAAATTTTTATTACACGACCTTTATTTAAAGACCGTTCCCTAAAAACCGTCGTGGTAAGGCGAGAAAAGCGCAGCGAGTTACACTCACGAAAATGAAGACCGTCGTGGAATGGGGCAGTAGCTACAACAACAGTTTTTTAAAAAACCATCATAGAATACGAGAGCTACCACGACAGTTTTTTGAAAAACCATCGTGGTAGCTTACCTATTCCATGACGGTTTTTCAAAAAACTGCCGTGGAATAGGAGAGCTACCACGATGGTTTTTTGAAAAACCGTCGTGGTAGCTACAAAAACATTCCACGACGGTTTTTTAACATAATTGTCATGGTAACTTACTTAAAGCCCTTTTTCCCACCTCGACATTCAAACACAATTTAGAAACTCACTTATCAAATACAAATATAGACCCATCCGAATCAGCTGCCGCCGTCCCTTTTTGCCTCCACACTCCTTATTCTCAACCCAAATTGTAAGTTTTTATTAGAAATTGATAAATTATTGTTGATTGTGTTGTATAATTAATCTGAAATTGGTAAATAGTTGTTGATTTTGTTGTTTATTTCATGAAATTTGTATTGTGGATCATCGGTATGATTTCTTTGTTTTATAATGAGTATGTGTAACTTGTTTTATGATAGGTGATTTTTTTGTTTTATGATTAATTAATATATATAGGTGGGTATATATATAAATTGTGAGATTAATTTTAATTGAATATTTGTTATTTATTATTTTGATTTCAGAATTACAAAATGGATAGGAAATGAATGTGGGATTTTCAATTGTCGAGAGAGTGTGTGAATGATGTGGAAGAGTTCTTGGATTTTGTCAAAAGTCATGCCAATGGTGATAAAATTCGGTGTCTTTGTGTTCAATGTGGAAACCATAGATTGCATCCAATTCCAATTGTTAGAGGACATTTATTTTGAAATGGAATTATAAGTAGTTATCAAATATAGCATTTTCATGGCGAGTCTAATTTCAATCCAACTTTACTAAGTAAAGAAAAGCAAGCTATTGTAGAGGATAATATGGATTATCAAGACAATATGATTGACATGGTCAATGATTTAGAAGAACACTTTATGTACCGTTCAAATTTATTTGAGACATGATGAATGATGCAGAGACATCCGTGTATGAGGGGTGTATCAATTTCACTAAATTATCTACTTTAGTTGGATTATGGAATTGAAAGCGTCGGGTGGGTAGTCAAATTCTAGTTTCACTAAGCTGTTGGAATTTTTAAGAAGGCTTCTACTAGAGGGTATTAAATTACCAACTAGTATGTATGAGGCTAAGAAGACTTTGAGCACTTTGGGAATGGATTACGAGAAAATTCATACTTGTGAAAATGATTGTGTTCTCTAAAGGAATGAGTATGAGGACGAGAATTATTGTCCAGTTTGTCAACAAGCAAGGTGGAAGAAAGGAAAAGAGCCAAAAGACGGCAAGAATGAAGTGCCAAAGAAAGTGTTATGGTACATTCTACCGGTACCACGTTTGAGGCGTTTATTCGAAAACCCAGGACATGTCAAGAATTTGACGTGGCATCATGACAAACAGGTGGATGATGGTATGCTTAGACACCCGGTGGATTCACCACAATGGAAGACTTTTGAAGCCGATCATCCCAACTTTAGTGCGGATCTAAGAAACATACATTTCACTTTGTCGACGGATGGAATGAACCCACATGGTAACATGAGTAGTAGGCATAGCACTTGGCCTGTAATACTTGTTAACTATAATCTCCCTCCGAAGATGTGCATGAAGCGGAAGTTTTTAATGTTGTCTTTATTGATTTTGGGTCCTCACCAACCAGGCAATGACATTGATGTATACTTGGCACCATTAATTGATGACCTAAAAAAGTTGTGGGAAAATGGAGTTGAAGTTAGAGATGCTTACCGAAAAGAGACATTCACATTCCGTGCAATGTTGATATGGATAATTAATGACTTCCCCGCATATGGCAATTTATCTGGTTATTTGGTGAAGAGTTCTATTGGTTGTCCTATTTGCATGACGAAAACATCTCACAAATGGTTGAAGAATGGTAAGAAAACCGTTTTTCTTGGTCATAGAAGATGGTTGCCAAGAGATCATTGCTACTACAAACAAAAGAAAGCCTTTGATGGCAACAGCGAAGAAAGAGACCATCCTCGTCCTTTGACAGGTGAACAAATATTTAAAATGGTAAAAGATATAAGAGTCATATTTGGTAAGAGAAAGCGAGGTAAAGATGAGCCGTCAAATGAAGGACCATGGAAAAAAAGATCAATCTTCTTCGATCTTCCCTACTAGAAGACACTTTTTATTCGTTGTTGCTTGAATGTTATGCATATTGAGAAAAACGTTTGTGAATCCGTAGTCGGCACGTTGCTTGACATTCCGAGCAAGACTAAGGATGGTGAAAAAACTAGGTTGGATCTCATGGAAATAGAGATTAGGCCTAATTTGTTTCTCGAGAAAAGAGGGAACCATACTTACTTACCTCTGGCAAAGCACACGCTATCCAGAGCGAAAAAGAGAAAGCTCTATGAATGGCTTACTTCATTAAAAGTGCCAGACGAGTATTGTTTAAACTTCAAAAAGTTGGTGTCAGTGAAGAATTTGAAACTTATTGGCATGAAAACACATGATTGTCATGTGTTGATGCAGCAATTACTACCACTTGCTTTGCGAGGAATTCTAACAAAGGATGTGAGATTTGCAATTTCCAAGTTGTGCTCATTCTTCAATTCAATATGCTTGAAGGTCATTGATCCACTTATGCTAGATTCACTACAATCAAAATTGGTGCAAACCTTATGCATGCTTGAAAAGTATTTTCCATCGGCATTTTTTGACATCATGATTCATTTAACGGTGCACTTAGTACGTGAAGTTAAGTTATGCAGACCGGTGTATTTGAGATGGATGTACCCATTTGAAAGATATATGAAGGTTTTGAAGGGCTATGTGAAGAATCGAAATAGGCCAGAGGGATGTATTATAGAAAGTTACATAGTTGTGGAATCGGTTGAATTTTGCTCTGAGTACCTATCTAATGCAGACACAATTGAGGTGCCAAAGACTATAAACATTGAGGCTAGGGAACTATCTACGGGCAATCCTTCATCAGTAAATCGAGAGGAGTGGGAGCAAGCTTGTCTTTATGTCTTGCATAATGCTAATGAAGTGGAGCCTTTCATTGATGCTCACATGAACCAATTAAAAAAAGCATACCCAAAAAGAGCAAGAAATAAGAAGTGGTTGCAACATGAACACAACTGGAACTTTCGGTTGTGGATTAGAGCACACATCTATGGCAAGTGCTCAGAAGATGGAGGCATGCCACAGGAGTTGAAGAACTTAGCTAGAGGACCGTCATTGGTAGTTACAAAGTATACGTCATATTCCATTAATGGTTACACTTTCTACACTCGCGAAAGTGGTAAGAAGCATCCGACGCAAAATAGCAGTGTGACTCTCCTTGCTGAGGCTATGCATATTGCCTCCGCCAAGGACAAGAATCTGGTATATGGGACCATGAACTACTTTGGTTTCATTGAAGATATTTGGGAACTTGATTATGGGGGATTACGCATAGCACTTTTTAAGTGCAAGTGGGCCGACAATAACTATGTTAAGAACGATGATAAGGGCATCACAGTGGTTGACTTTAGAAGATTGGGATATAGGAATGATCCCTTCATTATGACATCACAAGCAATCTAAATTTTTTATACTACAGATCTCCAAGACATGGAGTTGTCTCTAGTCATCCTGACAAAGCCAAGAATAGTTATCGACGATGAGGATTGTGTAGACATCCCTTCATTCACAAAGGGATTGCCACTAGTTGAAGAGGTAGATAATTTTGAAGATGATGTTTCACACTTGCTTTGTGAAGATGTGGAATGGATATGTATTGAGGAACCAATGAAAAAAAAGATAAAAGATGAGCATCAATAAAAAAATTTATGTTAATTTACTTTTAACATTTTTCTCTAAATTATTTCATTTTTCAATCTTTTTTTACGGGTTTTGTATATCTATCTATAGTTAAATTTGTGGTGAAAACGGAGATAAAGTATACATGATTCTAGGCCATTGGATGCTTAACACACAGGCTGGCCACCCTGGGCAGCAAAGAATATTATTATGTGTAAGAAATGTTTAAGACAATTTTTTACGACGCTTTTTCCAAAAATGGTCGTGGAACTAAATGTTCCACGACAGTTTTTGCAAAAATCGTCGTGGAAAGCTACTCATAACATAATAAATACTATGAAAAGCAAGACTTTTCCATGACGGTTTTTGCGAAAACCGTAGTGGAAAGCATCTCACAGTATAAAAATGCTATTAAAGTAAGAATTTTTCACGATGGTTTTTGTAAAAACCATCATGAAAGAGTGGAAGACAGGTCTTCCACTATGATTTTAACAAAAACTATCGTTTAAAATCGTCATGGAAAATGGTGTAGAATCATTTCCCTCCTTAAAATTTTGAAATTCGCGCCTACAACCCATATGTATGCGCGCCCTCTCTCTCCAAGATTCCTCACTCTCTCAAATCCCTCTTTCTCTCTCTCTAAAATCCCTATTTCTCTCTCTCTAAATTCCTTATCTCCCTCTGCCGCCATCACGTCCACTACGCTGCCATTGCCTACTTGCCTTCGGTAAGCTCCCCATCCCTCTCTCTCATCTACCCCCTCCCTCTCTCTCTCCTCTTCCACCTCACCCCCCCAACCTACCCACCCACCCCCCCCCCCCACCCCCCCGGTCCTCCCCCCTTGGCCCCACCCACCCCCCTCTCCCCTTCCCCTTTCCCCCCTCCCCCCTCGTCCCTTGCCTTAGCCCCCCCACCCCTCACCTGCCCCTCGCCCCTCGCCCCAGCCCCTCAACCCCCCACCCACCACCCTCACCCCCTCGCCCCAGCTCCCCCACC